>CABHPQ010169947.1:0-15528 GCA_902168405.1 Peromyscus aztecus
ACAGGCAACAAAGCCACAGGAGGCTTTTCATGTGGCTGCTGGGATCCTAACTCAGGCTCACAGGGCTCTGTTTTCAAGGTTTATTTATTTGCTTATTGGTCTGTGTGCTTGTTTGAGACAGGATCTCTGTGTAGACCTGGCTAGCCTGGAACTGGCTATATGGGCCAATGTGGCCTTGAATTAGAGAGATGTGCCTGCTGTGTGTGTGTGTGTGTGTAAAAATGTAACAATGTAACCTACTTCTTAGTATACTGAACAAGAGAGAGAGAGACAGAGAAAGACAGAAAGACAGAGAGAAATAGGAGAAAATAAAGTGAGAAGGGAAGGAGGAAAGAGAGAAGTTCAATGCAGGGCCTGGTGTTGCAACCTGGGATCCCAAACTACTCATGAGGTTGAGGCAGGAGGATCACAAGTTCCAGGCCTGCCTGAACCACAAAGTGAGTTCAAGTGCCACTCCAGGGGGCACTTCCTGTGCATGTGTCCCTTAGCAACAGCTTTGCCTGGGGACCTCAGGTTCACTCTTTCACAGCAGCCATCAGATTAGCCCCGCCCCTTTTAAACTCAGCTGTCAGCAGCTCTTCTGATTGCCACACCTGCCCCTCCATGCACACTTGGAGCCAATAGCTACTTTAACCCGAGATGGCTGGGAGGCACGTGACTATTTGAATTTAATTGACTACACAATGTTTCCCATGGAGGCCGCCTCATTTACACCCTTACCAACACAATTCTTTTCTCTGTCTTTTTTTTTTTTTTTTTGTCTGTTTGTTTACCTGAAAATATTTGGTCAAAAAACTTTCCATACTATATTTGGTATATGTTTACAGTAAAACACTTAACTTGATTTTTTTTAATGGTGCAATAGGTGAATTGCCCCTTGTTAGATTTCAAACCTGGGACAAACTGAGGTCCATTATCATATCATGTCAGCACCAGATGAATGGGAAAAAAGAAAAAAAAAAAAGGAAGGACTTGACTGCTCCCAGGTATGGTGGAGGAGAAGGCTTATTGTAGATAAAAGGGAGAGCACAGCCAGAGGCAGAGACATCTGGAGAGTCCAGAGTGACCATGACTGTGAGCCTGGCCATGGGAGGAGAGGGGGGAGGGGAGGAGAAGGAGAAGAAACATGTGAGGAGAGAAGAAATGTCATCCAAGTGAGGTTGCCTGGACCAAGGACATAGAAGAAATGTCTGAATTGTACATGAGCCAGAGGAGGCAGGGGTGGGAAGGGAGGAGGAGGCAGGAGGAGGCACAGACCCCAGGCTGGAGAGTTCATGGTAGGCGGCAGGGTAAGCAGGCCATACTCAGTAACCAGTAGGACTGAGGGATACTGGGAGAAACCAGAGGCCAGAGTCCACTTTGCCATGTTTATGCGTGCCTCAGCCATTTGTTTCAGGTATAAGAGGGAACAGCCCTCACCCTGGGGCCAGGGAGGGGATCCATAGTTTCTGCAATACCAACACAAGGGTTTTGCCCTCCAGTAACATCCTTGGTCCTTTTGGAGCAGTTCTGATGACTAAAAATTCTTTTACTGCTTTACAGAGCATTTTAGCCTCCCAGGTTCCATCGTGGTCTAAAGCCACAGCCCAGAGCAGTTTTCAGAGTGATTATCTATGTTGTCAGCAGATCCAGAAACCCATTTGGACTTCCCACAAGGCCCCAGTCAGTTTCCAGGGTAAGGACCCTTATCTGTTAAATGCTTCCCCAGGACATTCAAGTTTGGGGACAACAGCAGCAGGTGTGTCATTATGTGCACAAAAATCAGAAGCTAGTGCTTTCCATTCCCATCTGCTCCTTCCAAGTGTGTGCCTTATTTCTGACCTGGAGAACTCCTACTCATCCCACAAAGTCCAGCCTAACACCTATGCTATCTGTAAGCTTTCTCTGACTAGGCCCTCTACTGGTAAGTCAAGTCTACAACCAGGGTCCCTTCATCTGTGGATAAGCTTGTGCCTGTGGGGCCGCCAAGCAGGAACTCCTGTGGCTTGTGCATGGGTTAGGACATGATTCTGTTCACAGAGCAGTATCAGCTATTTTCTGACAAGATAATAACATCTCTCCAACACACACACACCCTAACTCACAAGGACTATTGGCGGGGTACAGCTTCCCTGGAGCCCACAAACTCACCCTGTTCGGAGTTGCAAAGAAGGGTTTAAAGCCCAGGTATATAACCATCCAGAGTCTCCTGTTCTCATCCTCGTAGAAACCGGGACGTACAATTCTCAGGGTGACTGGGGGTGGCCTGGAAGGAGAGGCAGCCATAGTGCACACTCTTTGAGCTGTGTGCTTCCTTAATATGCACTCCTGCAGGGGCAGGGTGGAGAACTCATCACAGGTTGATGAAGCAGGAGTAGAGAGAGTAAGGCATGAGACACCCAGTTCTTTTGCAGCTGGGCCAGGAGCTCACCTCCCTGGAAACAGGTGCCTACTTCACCAGGTGCCCTGTTTCCTCAGGCTAGCCCACTTCAGGGCTCTCTGGGTGCCCTGATCACTACCTCTCCACCACGTTTCCATCAGGATCCTTGCTGAACCCCCTAGATCTAGGGCAGTGGCTCTCAACCTTCTGAATGCTTGTGACCCTATAATACTATCCCTTATGTTGTCATGACCCCTAGCCATAAAATCCCTTGTGATGCTACTTCATAACTCTAATTTTAATACTGTTGTGGAATGTAATGTAGTTCCTTTGGGAGATAGAGGTTTCCAAGAGGGTCACAACCCATAGATTGAGAACTAAAGCCCTAGGAATGCTCCAGGCAAGACACACCTGGGCTAAATTTCTTCTCCTAGAAAACAAGCCCACACCCCTCAGATGTTTATGATCAAGATCATATAAAGCATGATTGAGCCTGGCAAGGGAAGCTGGGGCTTCTGGCTAGCTTGTCTTTGGCCCCGGAATCTGAGTACCCATGGGCCATGTCCGTAGCACATTCCCTCAGCTTTTCTGAGGGCAGTCATAGAGTCCCTCATGATGGCAGTACCCTGTGCCCTAAGACCAGGTCAATATGTTCTATTTCTTTTTGAAAACCGCAAGCCAGATTCTTTTCTTCCCACCCTAGAACATGGAGAACACATGGACCAGGTCAGCCATTTCTCTCCCTCCTCCTCCCTCCCTCTCATCCTTTCCTCCTTCCTTTTACCTCAAGTGTCTCTTGCAGCCCAAGTTGTCCTCAAATCACTTTGAAGCTGAGGATGACCCTGAATTCCTGATTCTCCTGCCTCAGTTTCTCTAGTACTAGGAATACATAAACATTCCCAGTTCTATGTGGGGCTAAAGATCAAACCCAGAGCTTTGCACATGCTAGGCCTGCATTCTACCAATCAATTTCCACCCCTAGCCCCATGTCAGGCATCTCTAGGCTAGATTTAGGTCAACTTGTCACTGGCTGAAGTCATCTGAAAGGAGAGAGCCTCAACTAAAAAATTCCCTAAAATTGTGATGCAGGAGAGCATCTAAGGTATTTTTTTTTAATAATGATTCCAGAGAGTACAGGCCTTTCTAGGTGGAGCCAGCCCTGAGCTTTTGGTCCTGGGTTGTGTAAGAAAGTGTACCAAAGCAAGCATTAAGAGCTAGCCAGTAAACCACGACCCTTCACAGCCTCTGCACCAGCTCCTGCCTCAAGGATCTGGCCCTGTTTGAATTTCTGTCCTGACTTTCATCAGCAATGGACTATAATGTGGAAGTGTAAGACAAATAAACCCTCCTCAACTTGCCTTTGGTCATGGTCACTGCAGCAATAGTGACCCTAAACCACTAGGTACTGCATCATTAGACTACAGACTGCAGACCCTATTTCACAGATGAAGAAACTGAGGCATGAATGGCATGGCCTGAGTGAGGTGGTTGTCTGTACAAACCTGTGACTCACCTATTCTTGGCCCTGACACTTTGCTGCCAATATTAGCTGAGTCCTTAGAGTTGCTGGTGGCCCAGATAGAGGCTCAGAATGTCTCCCTGGGAGGAAAGGATGGGCCCTTGTCCTCTAGTAGTCTTTGTTCACATCATGGCTGACAGACACTAAAATATCCTGACCAACTTGCCCTTCTCAGCTCCCTGGCATGGGAAGATTTTGAGATGCAGTCTTCTCTCCATGGTGTTTCTCTTACCCAGAGATGAGCTCTGCCCAGCAATTCTGTCCTCTCCCAGCAGAGGGAGCCCTTCCCAAGCCCCAGAGAGTAAGCACAGGTGCATCAGCTAGGGTGGGGGTTGATTCCAGACCACAGACAGGGGCCCTGTGCTGGCCTTGGAGACTGAAGGAAGGGCACTGTGCTGTTGGCACACCTTGCTCAGCCACTCCAGGGGACTGGGCCAGAACAACAGGCAGACATGAGGTAGAGAGTCTAGAGCAACAAGGCGTGGTTGGACGTGAGACTGAGGAAGCATCCATGAATGAAGACACAGAGAAGGAACTCAAGGGGTTTAGAGACCACACAAGGATGGGGTGTCATCAGGCTCCTGTGACAAAGGCTCAGACAGTGACCTCGTGCTCATGCTCAGGGTAAGGAAACACTACTTAAAGCAGGAGGGCCAAGGTCAGCTTGTAAATGCAGAAGTGATGTGGACACCCCTGAGGAATAGACACACTGACAAGGAAGACTATCTACTGCCTACGGAAGGACTGACTGAAGACAGGCTACAAACACTGCAGATGAGCCTGTCCATTCCATCTGCTATTTCAGGAACCAGACAAGCCAGCTGAAGATGAAAGAAAAGTCAGGCTGACCACAGAACCCACAAGAGGACTTGGCACTTTTTCCTTTCTGGAGCACTAAAGACATGCTTTGTTTAGAGCATCTTATCACCACAGTTGTTGGGGAATGTTAATTTAAAGTTGTTACTTCTGTTTATGTTGCATTTGTTTAACTCTGTGAAACAGTGTTACTGTGCCTGTCTAACACACTTGATGGTCTAATAGAGACTGAATGCCCAATAGTAAGACATCAGAGAAGATAGGCAGGGCTGGCAGGCAGAGAGAAGAAATAGAAAGATCTGGGAGAAAGGAAGAAGGAATTAGAGAGGAAGGAGGTGGACTTTAGGGGCCAGTTACCCAGCTACACAGCCAGACATGGAGTAAGAAGGAAAGAAAAGACATAAAGAAATAGAAAAATGTAAAAGTCTAGAGGCAAAGGATAGATGGGTTAAATTAAGAAAAGCTGGCTGGAAACAAGCCAAGCTAAGGCTGGGCATTATAATTATGAATAAGACTCCTGTGTGATTTATTAGGGAGCTATGTTGGGGGCGCCCCAAAAGAGTAAAAACCAACAACATCTAGTTGAGTTTCTAGTGGTTTGAATGAGAATGTTCCTCATGGAATCACATATTTGAACACAGTTCCAAAAAGTTGGCACTATTTGGGGAGGTTTGGGAGGTGTGGCCTTGCTGGAGGAAGCAGTCACTGGGGACAGGGCCTGAGAGTGGAAACCTCATCCCTTCTAGGTCTCTGACTTTGCTTCATGCTTGCTGTTGAAGACGTGAGTTCTCACCTTCCTGCTCCTATGCCATGATTCCATGCCATGATGGATTTTGTCTCTCTGCAACCATAATTCTCAATTAAACTCTTTTTTTCTAAATTACCGTGGTCATGGTGTTTTATCATAACAACAGAAAAGTAACTAATACATTCAGATATCCAGTTAGATTCATGCTATTCCTAAAGCCAGGGCCTTCAACACTGTGCAGTGTTTTCACTTCAATGGTGAACCTGGAAGCATGTATACCCATGGATCTCTATTTTGATGGAACCATTGTGCCTATATTTGAGTAGACACTTGAGTCCATAACAACTATAGATTTCATATGGGTCTTGACAACTCTTAGCGCTAACCACCTCCCCAAGGTTTGCTATTCTTATAGATCACCTATTGTGGTGGACAAATTTGCCTGTCAACTTAGAGTTCACATAATGTCAGTGGCCTTTGAGTAAAGCAGATTGGCTTCCTTAATGTGATCCAAGGATCTCAACAAAACAAAAAGGCTGTCCTTAGGCTAGGGGGATAGCTCAGCCAGAAAAGGTTTTGGCCACTCATCACGAAGACTCCAGTTAGATTCCTAGATCCCACATGATAGAAAGAGAAGACCAACTCCCACAAGTTGAAACCAAGAGCTGTAACTATGCTCATTGTATTGAGTCAGCTATGGCAGCTGAGTGAGGGGACTGACATGTGGTGTCATACCTGGAAATCCTGCCTGTGGTAAGCAGAAGGTAAAGGTGTGTTCTGTTCTTCCTCTGCAGAATGAGGAAATATTCCAGGTGCTCTTGGGCCCAGAAGATGTCCCCTTGGGGCCTGCTATGACTTCCAAACAGCTGGAGGCATATGAGCTGCCTTTAATGTGACAACTCTACCCAGGGAAAAAGTACCGAGGCAGTGACTCCATCCTCTGGGAGATAGTGTACCGCATCAAGGCAAGAACATCTTACCCCAGGGACTGAGTGTGTGGAGTAATCTGAGTGGTCCTGCTCTCACCCTGGGGCTGGCCTGGGTAAGCTCTATATCCCTCCATCCTAGGACCAGTAGCTGAGCTAATGGAAAGGCAACTAACTGCAGATTTGTTTTTGTTTTTAAAAAATAAAAATGGGTTAGAGAGATAGAAACGGCCATCTTCTGAGGTCTCAACCAAACTCCTGGACACAAGGAGCCCCTGTGGAAGTCACTGACTGTGACCAGTGGAGAGGGCTGGTCCTCCACACACACTCAGGTCCCAGTGCTGCCCAGGCTAAAGAAAGCTGAGCCAGAGTGGAAGGGGATTCTCAGGGTGACAGACCCTCACCCTTCAGGCTTATACCCCCAAGCCCCAGGAGAATGAGGAACTAGAAAGCTAGTTCCAAGGGCAGACTGACTCAGCCACTACTCAACCACCCTTACCATAATGTATGGAGATTTCTGTTAAGATATGTTGCTCAACCCTGACTGGGATAATTGCAAGTGATCCAGGAAAGACCACTGTAACCTTTGTGTAACCTTCACTCCCACCCTGATACCGCCCCTTGAGGTTCCGGGAAAAATGTGCATATGGCCGTGATTAGGCCATGATCTTGTGAAATTAGCCCCTAGACATGAACCAATCGGAACAAAATTGCATGGGAATTGTAATCTTATGTCTTTTGTGGGTTTTTTTCCTTTAAATGTACCTATGTGGCTGCAGTAGGGTATGACTCTTACTCTTGGGAGGAGAGGAGCCTGACTGTACAGTCGCATCAATCAACCTCTTGCTGTTTGCACCAACTGGAAGGGAGTCTGTGTACTTGGGGTGCCCACCCGAGAAGGTAGTACCCTGGGTCTGGGCACTATCAAGGGCTGGGGCTGAACACTCTTATCTCTCTCCTTCCCCATCCTCAGTTCAAAGGATTAGAGGATATGTTACTTGAACAGATGGAGTCTAAATAATATTATCCGTGCCATGGTGAGTGCACCAGGGCTCCTTCAGGAAGGAGTGCCATTTTCTGTGAAGTCCATGACAACTGCTCCCCAGCAGCTGCCCTCAGAGATGTGCAGCATGGCACAACTTTCCCACAAGTGTCCATGTCACTTTTTTACCACCTTTGGAGCTCTAGCTACACCCATGTTCACAGGGACCCTCAGGTCACCATTTTTCACAATCAGTTGTCTATCAAGAATGGACTGATGGGCCATCCGACCAGCACAGGTAGGGAGCCAGAGATGATATGTTGAAGCACTGGTGACTTGTACAGAGGCAAGTTGCTCCATCTTTTCTCACCCAATTCTCACTGTGTTGGTGTTTTTCTCTGGTATAAGATACGATGTTCAGCATCAGGAACACCCCAACCCCACTGTCTGGTCCTCCTCTGTGTCTCTGACACTGCCTTCTCATCTTTCCCCAGGTCCTGCAGCTCCTGTCTCCCTTGCCTCCCCCAGGCCCACAGGAAAGATGTTTGTACTTACATTCAATTTGTTGTCTTTCTTCTCCATACTGGGCTCCAGGAAGAATCATTAGCCAGAGGATGCCCCTGCCCATGCTCTGTATTCCTCTCAGCTACCTTGGTTGTCCCTCAGCTCTACTGCCTGCTGGGCAAGTAGCACCTGAGAAGAGCCTGGTTCTTACCATCTTCCCTCTGTGCCCAGTGGTCGCTGAGCCCCTGAGCTTCTCAGCTGACTAACTTCTCAGCCTTTCTCATTGACCTCAGTGCAAACAATGTCTGCCTTTTGAACTTGCCCATCCCTCATTGGTCCCTCAGCTACACATGTTCCATGAGGGGCAAGGCCTACTCACCTGACTCTGGCCAGGCCTCAGATCTGCCATCTTACAAGGTGCTGTGCCTTTACCCACTTGACTGTGAACCCCCACTTACCCAAAAAACTTAGGCTTGGTTCCAAAGCAGTATAAGGTCTCAGAACTTCATGCCTCTCCTCAGATCCCAGATGTTTACAGCCGGGGATTGCAAACCTGGATCTACGGCCCTCACTAGAGCAGGAGGTCACACAATGGACCTGGTTCAGATGAACCCTCAGATTGTCCTTTTGTAGGATCCCTCCCTTGACAAGTACCCAAGCATCTGTGTGCTCAGATGCTCATTTAATGTAAGTACTGTCTGTTGCTGATTAAATATGTTTCCTAACCCATGCCAAATCAGTTTCATCATTGGCCTAGAGGCCAGTAGAATAGGGAGTAACAGGGTCACACAGTATGAATGCTGAAAGGGAACGTGTGCAGATTTCATGTGTTTCTTTCTACTTGGAGATAGTTTGACTTTTCAAGTTTTACACAGTACAATCTCAAACCCCAGTGCTTTGGGTTATGATTTGAAACCATTAGAGGACACAACTGTGAAACATTCTTCTTGGTCAGGCCTGGTCCCCTGGTTCCCTTGGTATCTTCTGACCTTCTCCCTGAATACCTTCTGAATGCCTTCAGTTCCAGATGCCCTGCTGTCTCCCAGAAGGCACCAGGTGTTCCATTCCACATATGGCTCCTGTTCTCAATCCCAAGAGATCATCCCTTCATATGAACTGCCCCTCCCCTTACTCCAGCCCAACCAGACGCCCTCCCTACATACATGGCCTGCAGTCACATCCTAGCCTACCATGTACCCTGTCCCCTGCTGGTCTTCATGACCTGCTGGTCCTCATGCCTTGGGAGTGTATCCCAGAATAGCAGGGACACCATACAGAGAAAGGACTTAGTGTCACCCTGATCCCCAGAACCACATGACTTTAGTCCACAGGGCTGTCCTGAAGATGCAGTCAGGTAAGGAAAGTGACATTCTCTGAGCACCCAACAAGAGAGTTGTGTAAGAAATCCACCTCCTCCTCTTCTCATTTGTAGTCTCTCATCCCTCTCACCTACACTGGATGGATTCAAAGCATGGCCACCTGTGGTCATTAATTTGATTGTCAGCTTGATGGGATCTAAGTCTCCCAGGAGACAGGCTGTATCAGGGTTCTCAAGGATTACTAGAACTGATTGAATGAACTCAAACACATATTATATATAAATATATAAAGGCTTCATTAGAATGACTTACAGACTGAGGTCCAGGTGAGAACAGAACAGGAGCAGTCCTTTCCTGGACTCTTTTCGTTGACAGCATCTGGTTGCCATGAACTGCCTGAAATATGACAATGCTGACCACAGGGCAAGATGCCCAAATGCAACCCTGCTGCCAGGACCCGACTCAGACTGTGGACAAGCAGTAGGACACTGGAACTGATTGTACCCTTTTGCTTGGACAAGGTAAGATCAGTCTTCCATGTCCCTATTCCATGTCTCATGCGGGAAAACAACTGCCTTATGGGCATGATGGCAGGAGAAGATTGATGCTGTTCTGACTGGTGCCTCCAACCTAAGTGGTGCCTTCTCTCCCAGCCTCTCCTGTCCTTGCAGCACAGACATATAGCACCTCAGGCTGAGGCAGGGCCTGCTGGGAGACACTGGATCGTGTCCCAGAACTCTACTCTGTCCTCCAACCCTTCTCAGCCAGGATTTCCCACCTTTTCTCACACACACAATTTTCACATTCATTTCTGAATCAGATCATGTATGTAACAACAGTTTTTTGCTTTGTTTTACTGCCCAGAACAAGGGGAAACAGCTCTGGGTTTTAAACCTGCCTTCCTCCTCCTGTGTCCCTGTCTCCCCTTGTGTGAGTTGCTGCTCTCTCATTTTCTGTCCTAAGAGAATCCCTAGTCATTTGTGAACTTGTGTCCCAGGGCTGGTCTTACAGCCTGCTGCTGTTGTCTTGTTTGGGACTTTTCCTTCCCCTACATCGTAAATGCATTTTTCTACATTTTTTACAAATAATTTCTTTAAAAGCAAGGTCTCAGCTGGGCAGTGGTTGCTCATACCTTTATTCCCAGAACTTAGGAGGTAAGGAAGGTGGATCTCTGAATTTGAGGTCAGCCTGGTCTAGAGAGGGAATTCCAAAACAACCAGCACTACAGAGAGAATTCCTGTCTCAACACACACACACACACACACACACACACACACACACACACAGAGAGAGAGAGAGAGAGAGAGAGAGAGAGAGAGAGAGACAGAGACAGAGACAGAGACAGAGAGACAGAGACACAGAGAGAGACAGAGAGAGAAAGACGGAGAGGTACAGAGAGAGACAGAGAGAGACAGAGAGACAGAGAGACAGAAAGAGAGACAGAGAGACAGAGAGACAGAGGGGGGTCTTATGTAGCCCAGGATGACTTTGAACTCACTACATAGTCAAGGATCACCTTAAACTTTTGATTTTCCAGCCTCCACATCTCAAGTGCTGAGGTTCTAGCATGTACTCACACACCTTGTGTGACACATTGCTATGCAATACTGAGGAATTAGCTTAGAGCATTGTGTATTCTAAGTGAGCGTGTTACCAACAGAGCTCCAGCCCCAGCCCTCTAAGGGCCTTTAAAGACTCTCTGTAAAGCTGTACCTTCCACCTGCTGACAGTTTCTTCTTGTGTATTGTGTCTGAGGAGATGCCCCTCTTTCCTGTGGACCAGCTGAAGGAAGACATGTCCACAGTACCTGGCCTCTGCCCCTCTCTGCTGCCCCCTTGATCATCTGGTGTCTTATGAACAAGGACACTTTCTCCTTCTGCTCTGCAGTGGTTCAGTGTGCCTACTGCATTAACACTGTAGGTCATGGAACACACACCTGCCTCCATGTGATGCCACAGCTTCTCAGCCGATCTCAGCCCTATTTCACCCAGCAACCACACAGCCCCCCTTTCAGACCATCCCCCAAATACCCTGCCGCTGAAATGGTCCAGTAACCACCCTCCAGTGTGTAAATGTCTAGAAGAGATTACAAAATTTTCCTGTAATATTTGGGGGCCACATTCTACTTTCCACAACAGAACCCACATAATGACACATGGGCTAAGTAAAATCAGAAAATTTTAATTAGTTAAAAGCAAGTTTCTGGGTGGAAGTTAGGGTAAGATCACTTCTAGAAGCCAAGAACTGAACATGTGAGAGAAGCACACCAGATATTCCCTGTACATATGCCAAAGTGCCTTCAACTACTGAGCACAGCACCCCCTGTAAACACCAGGTCAACTTCTAGCCAGTGTTGGTACTTTAGAGATCAGCAGGGCATGGAGTGTCCATCCATTCCTGCTCCAGAGGCACCTCCAGATCAGAGCAACCTGAGGTGCATGCTTCACTGGGTGCCCAGGAGAGGGGTTTGAACAGAGGAGGGGTCTTTAGAAAGACCATCTGTGAGGTCAGCATCAGAGGCATATGGGGGCAGGAAAACCCCAACTGTACCCATCATGGGAGAAGGCTCAGGACACAGACAGGCCAGGCTCCAGAAGCAGATTATCTCTAGCTCAGGTTGCAGCAGAGGAGGAGGGAATGCTGAACCGGGAACCTGAGGAACAAGCAGAGGAGTAAATGCAGCAAACCTTCAGTGAGGGTCCAAGGGGCAGGTGCATGAATGGCTACCAAGACCTAGAGAACACCAGGGGGGGGGGACTGCTTAGGAAATCTCTGCAGAACTGGGTGCTGGATCCACAGGCTGTGCTCCAGCCAGTCCAGTCTAAGTCCTACCCATGGGCCAAGCTCTACCCAGCAGGACAGAGCTGTACAAAGCTGGAGGAGATACCTAGTGTAGGTCCTCTTGGGTAGATGCCATAGAGCACTCCAGTGTGATCAAATTTGTGAGCCACGGTCACTTGGTTCTAGTCTGATCACTGCCATCCCAGGTTTCTATAGTCTTAGGACCTGCATTCCAACACCCTGAGCCTGTTTGCTTGGCTGTGAAGTGGAACACTGGACACACAGTATTGTTTCCAGGGCTGAGTGGTGACTCTGATTCAGTGAGGTCCTATGCTTACTGTGGGGGTCAGCTCACAGCACTTATATCCAAAAGAGAAGGGTGAGGATTGGTCATACAATGAAAGTTCAGGGAGAGAGACCAGTACTAAATTTCTTTAAAGAGAGAAAGCATGTTGATGCCCGTCTTACCAACAGGGTCCTCCATCGTTAGGATCAGTTCCTCTCTGTTGTTATTCTGCATGAGAGGGAGCAGATATCAGATTCCTGGGTGACACACATCTAGCCAGTTCTAGGACAATGACCCATTCAGACTTGAGGCAGCAGAAAAGGGTAAGGGGCAGAAGGGGATCTGGTCTGTGGTTTCTGTAGTCAGAGGAAAGTATTAATTCCACACCTGCCCAACTGGACAGAGGTACCCACATGTGTGTACACATGCATTCTCTCCCTCTCTCCCTCCCTGTCATCCTCTGTTGTACTAATTGCCATCTGCTTAAGTAGGGATGTCAACAGCAAAAATGTCTTCAAGAACTTCCTAAAACTGACCAGATTCACCAGGCCCCACCCCTTTAGGAGAAGCAGAGCCAAGCCCCAAAGACTCTGAGACAAGAGAAGCAGCCCTCAAGAAGCAGAAACCAGCCAGGCTGCCTGGAAGGGTTTAGCCAAACTGAGGCACCTGGAAAGGATACTCTGTAACCTGCTGAGCTGCCTGCAGGCTGAGCAGGGCTCTCTAAGGTCCTGGCTTTTGTGAGCTGTCTGTCATCCATGCTGGGGTGGGCTTTGGTGATACAGCTCTGTGAGTCATTTCTGCTCCTGTAAGTGATCCCTCACCCAGATTCCTGTAAGTAACCCCAATAAAACTCATTGCATCACCAAGATGGACTTTGGTGGTATCTGTACTTTGGTCTGTTGTGGGTCCCTTATCAGCAGTGAATAGACTAGTATGTTTTGTCTCCCCAGGAAAACTTATATCACACAGCAACTCTCCCAAAATCTTCCCCTAAAAATGAACCCTGTTAGAGCAGTGTTAGATTTGAGTGAAAGAGAGATAAAAATCTCCTTGAGGAGTTCTGGTCCTGCCCCTCACCAGCTGCAGTACTTGGCAGATTGGCCCCTATGCCACACCTGGGCAACACAACAGAGCTGACCCTGAAGGTGTAGATGTAGAAGATTGACCCTGAGGATCTGAAAGCAGGAGAACTGGCCCCACCCCTTGCTCAGTGCAGCAAGGGGAGAACTAGCCAGGATGATGCAGGAGATGTCAACCTGGCCATGAGGACAAGGGAGAACTTATGGGCTGACCAACCCTGCAACTACTCAGACCCAGAACCAGTGTTATGGGTTGAACCACCCCAATATCCACCCCATCTATGGTCTCCTGGAGCATGTGAAGGGACCGGTCCTGCAGACCCAAAGATGCAGGGGTTTCCACAACACAGGGCAACACAGGATAACCCAGAGGAGTTCCAGTGAGGGTCCAGCATAGACAGTGTAGCAGAAACCAGAGACCTCGGGCCAGACCAATGACTCTGTAATGGACACTTTCAAGTAAAGGTACATGGATAAAGTGATCACTGCGTGACTCACTGTGCCACACTACAGCTTCCATGATGAGACTGATGTTTTCCTTTTTTCTTAAATTTTATTTTATTTTATTTTGGGGGAACGTTCAGGGGCAGAGGATGCATACGAAGGGACAGGGAAGTGAATGGGATGGAGATGCATGATGTGCACAACACAAATAATAAATAAAAAGGAGAAGGAGAGAGAGAGAGAGAGAGAGAGAGAACGAGAACCTCCCTGGGGGTGGGACACGGTGAAAATCATTTGCCATTTGACACCCCAGCCTCTGCAGCTTTCACCATGAGGAACCAAACACTTACCTGAAAATGGTCCTCTAATTTCCAGAATGTTGAGTCAGCCCCCCTGTATACTGTCAGAGAATATTGCTGCCACATACTGGGAAGACTGGACGAAAACGCGGTGTAGAAGGGCGTGGACTCCAGGATGGGTCTGTTCATCTGCCACAACTGGACGGTCACAGAGCCTGCAATCTGAAGGAGTAGAGGGGAGAGGTGCATTAGGGACAGGTTCCAGCAGCCATGGCTGGTGCTGGCCTAGATTTTTTGCTGCAAAAGTCAGGATCAGAGGTATATGTTCCAACAGCCCTAACCACAGTCTTGTCTCCAACACCTAGGTCATCCCAGGTCCTGGAATGTCTGCTGCTCTTCTGACCCAGTACTCCCTCCATCCTCCCTGCTCATCCCCTTACATCTCCCACACTGTAGCCACAGTCTCCAGCCTCACAGCACCTTTCCTGGTACTCGATTTCCCCCCTGAGACTCTGTCCCAGCCATTTCCAGAGTTTTCAAATTTCTCCTTTGAAAAATAAGACAGACACTGGGGAGATGACTCCATAGGTAAGTGTGCTTGCTGCACAGACAAGAGGACTTGGTGTGATTCTTCAACACCCATGTAAAATATCATAGTCATGCATGTGCCAGTGCTGTGGAAAGCTGAGGTGGGATGACCACTGGGGTTTCCTGGTTGCCAATCTAGCTCCAGATTTGGTGAAAGATGCTGTCTCAGAGGGATAAGGTGGAGAGAGTTAGAGCAGCTCACCTGAACATGCATCATGCTCCTACTACACCCCCCCACACACTCATGTGCCCCGATCAATGGCTTTACCAAAAGAAATACAATGTAGTATTGATGGAGAGCTTCACGTGTCTTTAATAAATGCAAACCGTAAACCTGAGCCAGCATAGAAAGCCACGATGAAAAAGTCACCATAGGTAGGCATAGTGTTGCAAGCCTTTAATCCCAGAACTCAAGAGGCAGAAGCAGGTTTATATCTGAGTTGGAAATCAGCTTGGTCTGCAGAATGCATTTCAGATCAACCAGGACTGTTACACGGAGAAATCTTGTCTCAAAGAAAATGAACAAACAAAAACAAAACAGAAAGAAAAAAGTTGCTATAAACTATAAGTGCCATATGTGACCACAATGCAGAAAACATGTCACAGACGACCTACCAATGTCCTCCTGTCTTCCTGAGAAATCCCTGCATTCTTATAAGCTGAAGACACACACCCTCACCTGTGACACTGTGGCAGATCACTTCCTGATTGTTGACCGATCTTATTTGTGAGATTTGCCCCTCTGTGTGTATTCTGACTTTAGGTTGGAAGGAAAGGGGGATAGCCAAGAAGGGAAAAGGGACCACACTGACTAGACACCTGCTTTTGTAATAAATAAAGTTTTACTGAAAACGACCATTGTCTCTGGATGCTTTGCA
>CABHPQ010169948.1:6263-19619 GCA_902168405.1 Peromyscus aztecus
CGCTCAGCCTTCAGCCGGCTTTCCAACACAAGGGAGTGGTGCCACCCACAGCGGGCTTGGCCTTCCCACAACAATTAGCATAATCAAGACGCCCACCCCCAGGGCTGACCTGATCTAGATAATCCCTCACTGAGACTCTTCCCAGGTGAGTTTAAATTATGTCAAGTTGACAATTAATCATCATAAAGGTTCTCAGCCAATGCAGTCCAGCTTCCAATAAATAAACTTCTGTTGTTTTTAAGTTACCCAGTCTGTTATAGCAGCAGAATAACAGGCTAAGACACCCTTCTATTTAGTCTGAGAAAGGCCATAAGTTCCTGTAAAGCATGGTTCTCAACCATCCTAATGCTGCGACCCTTTAATACAGTCCCTCATCTTACTATGACCCCAACCATAAAATTATTTTCTTTGCTACTTCATAACTGTAATTTCCCTATTTATGAATTGTAATGTAAATATCTGTGTTTTCCAATGGTCTTATCCCAAAGGGGTTGCGACCCACGGGTTGAGAACCACTCTTGTAAAGATTATTGCTAATTAAACATCAGAGTTACAGTATTGAATGGTGTTTCTGACATCCGTGTGGCAGAAACTAAAGTGTTTTGGAAGACTGAGGCCTTTAAGAAGGTCCCTCAGTGGCCGGGTCTGTCTAGGTCCAATATTCTTAACTCCCTTTTCACAGACAACCTTTGGGGGCTAGGAAGAGACCATGTCTCAAAGGAGATGGGCATCTTTCCTGAGTACAGCTCCTCGGCTGGTCCCCTGGGCTCTCTGTGCGTGCACACACACAAGCACCTGTGCACTGACATGCACAAACACACACCCATCAAGCCACCTGACCTTATTTCCCCTTGGGGAGTACAATTGCCTTTGCACTGATGGGCCCTTCTGCCCAGGCTGCTTTTCCCTGGGACATCTCACCTTCCCACATTGTCTCCTCCCTTCCCCTAGACAAGACAAGGTTTCTCTGTGTAGCCCTGGAAACCATTCTGTAGACAAGGCTGGCCTTGAACTCAGAGACCCGACTGCCTCTGCCTCTGCTGGGATTAAAGGTGTCACCACTGCTCAGCCCATGCTGTCTTCTTTAATGATGCTTTTAAGAAAGTATTCCCAGACTGCCATTGGCAAAGTAACCTGTGGCTTAAGTTTTCCTGCCTGGCCCACAGTCAGGACAAATCTCTTTCACCTGCCAGTCCCACAGCCGCTCAGACCCAACCAAGTAAACACAGAGACTTATATTGCTTACAAACTGTATGGCCGTGGCAGGCTTCTTGCTAACTGTCCTTATATCTTAAATTAATCCATTTCTATAAATCTATACCTTGCCACATGGCTCGTGGCTTACCAGCATCTTTACATGCTTCTTGTCCTGGTGGTGGCTGGCAGTGACTCCCTCCGCCTTCCTGTTCTTTTTATTCTCTCTGTTAGTCCCGCCTACACTTCCTGCCTAGCCACTGGCCAATCAGTGTTTTATTAGCAACACATTTGCCATACAGAACATCCCACAGCAGTAACCCCTCTTTCTCTGGCCTCCTTACTAGATTTTTTGTCTTCATAACATTATAATTCCTTGATGTTATACTAGCTACCTGTTGTACTTGTATCTCTCAACTATAATAAAGCACCGGGGCTGGAGAGATGGTTCAGTGGTTAAGAGCACTGGCTGCTCTTCCAGAGGACCCGAGTTCAATTCCCAGCAACCACATGATGGCTCACAACCATCTGTAATGAGATCTGGTGCCCTCTTCTGGCCTGCAGGCATACACTGGCAGAACACTGTATACATAAGAAATAAATCTTTTAAAAATATATAAAATAAAATAAAGCACCATGAGGTAGAACCTTACTTACTGACATTGCATCTTAATGCATAGGGCCAGGCTTGGTGCAGAGATGTTCATGAAATTGTTGGGTGAATGAATAAAGGAACAGACTGTGTTGTTGTGGAATACTTGTGTACACTATGTGAGGATATATTGCCATGACTGGTGAAAGAAAAAGCTGAACTGCCGGTAGTGAGGCAGGAGATATAGGTGGGACTTCTGGACAGAGAGAGAAATGGAAGGAGGAATCTAGACACGAGATTTTGCCAGCAGACTTGGAGCAAGTCAGATGTGCTGCACTAAGAAGAGTTAACCAAGCCCCACGTAGAACATACATTAAAAAATATGGGTTAATTAAGTTATAAGAGCTAGCTGAGAAAAAGCCTAAGCTAAGGCCAAGCTTTCATAATTAATAAGTCTCTGGGTCATTATTTGTGGGCTGATGGTCCAAAGATAGTCTGACAAGAAAGCTTGCTACACAGTGTCCATGTCTGCCATACACCATGAGCAGCTGAAGGGTCCACCCTCACCCTCGAAGGGCTCCACCAGTCCAGTTAATGACATGGAGGTGCCTGGAATTGCCAGTGGTCCAAAGCAAGCACAGAAGGACTCCAGAAACCTCTTGTGTTGAGTGTGAGTGGAGATTTGCACTCAGGTGCTGAGTGTGAGTGGAGATTTGCACTCAGGTGCTGAGTGTGAGTGGAGATTTGCACTCAGAGTGAACCTTGCCACTGTCTGTCTCCTTGGCTGGTTCACACCTCCTGAGATGATGGTGGCCATGGATGACACAAGCATCTCTAGTGGAGGCCCCAGGAGCGAGTCCCCATCTCGAGGACTTTCTCCTTCAGGATTGACCCTACACAAAGCATTGGCAGAGGGAGAACTCTGACATCAGCACAGACCGTTGGTTTACTCAGAGCTGGGCTTCTCAGCTTTCCCGCTTACCACCCTTTCACCTGAGAAATGTTCACATGGCTCCAAGTAAAATAGGAATATCAGTCAAACACGTCCCAACAACAAGTCATAGATTTATTTCAAAAGAATTCTTTAGCTCACGTATAACCTTATCATTTATTAAAGATGAAAGCAAATTTGCATACTAACAAAATGGATGGGTTTGTTTATTTTTACGTAAGATTTAAATCTCAGCTGAATCTTGACACTGCAGGATGTATTATATCTGCAGTGCTCCTCAGAGTTGATTAATATTTTGATTTTATAATTGTCAAGGCCAAGAATACTGGTTCACATAAACCCCATAGTACAAAATATTTGGGGTCATTTCAGAAACTGTTGGAAACTCTGTCATAATCCCAAGACAAATTTCATTTAACAACTTTTTTTTTTTTTTTTTTTACAGAATCAAATCAGCAAACTCAAATTTGGACAGGAAATTTAGAAGTCAAACATTTTAGCATGACCCAATCCAAAGACAGACTAATTTGATACACACTGAGGACCAATGGTAGGAAAAGATTACAAATCTTTGTTTTTCTGTAATTAAACCGTTGTGTTTCTGTAAGAGCAGAAAACTTCATATCATTAGGAAAAACAACAACAACACTTAGTTGTTGGTGTGACTTAGTCCAGAGTGAACTCAGGTTTTCCCACAGCTTTTGTTGGTGCTCCGTGACGTGAGGGGAACTCACAGTGCAAGGTGCATGTGTGTTCGGAACCAAGGCTGCAGTGAAGTCACATCAGGCAACGCAGGCCAGCAGGGCCAGAAGCACTCAGGACTCATTGTGTGTCCGATTCTGTGTTAACTTCAGGTCATGGCACCTCCAGAAACCTTTTACTGTGTTATGTTTTTGTGAGTCCTGCATTCAGGCACCCATGGGTTACCATCCATAGTTGAAGAATTTTGGATTTAGGAAATCATTGTGGGCGGGATAAGTGGAGGCCACAGCTATGGCATGAACAAGCCATTTGAATGTGAAGGTGGTTTGATGAATTATTGGAGTATGAAGAAATGTCAGAGATTGATTATAAGCATAGAAAGCTGAAATCATCATGAGCAAAAAAGATCAATCATGAAAAATGGGATCAGGGAGTGAAATAAAACCCACTGATCCATGGAAAAGACTCCATTAATATGAGGAAGGGCGTGTAGAGCTGCTTATGGGGGTGCGTGCCCATAATCTCAGCATGTTTGAGGCTGAGGTGGGAGGATGAGGAGTTTGTTTGGGCCACTTAGAGAGACACTGTTTCAGAAATAATAAAATAAAAAAGCAAACATACATATTAAGAACAAAAACAAAAAGAGACACACTCAGAAATGTCTTGTCAAATTCAGATTATTTTTAAGAACAAGGGGGAAATTGCAAGCCATCACACAGATAAAAATAAACAAAGTTCAGCGCGCTGACAGCTTGCCTTTTTTCTGCAACTCTAAGGATCAGCGGAAAGTGGGACATGGTTACAGACAATAAGTAATACTCCTGGTGGAGGTAAATGAAGAGAACTTTCCAAAAAGACAAAGCTTTATGAAAGAGTGCAGTCCACTTCCATTCTTCATTCTGTTTTCTGACAGAAAAAAAGAAAAAGGTACACCTGTGGTCTTAAAAACATCATAGCCAGATGCAGCGACTCACATCTGTATTCCCAGCACTTGGGAGGTTGAGGCTGGAGGATTGATTTGAACTTGAAGCACACCTGGGCTAAGCTTGGGCTAGAGAGTGAGACCCTGCCTCAACCCCTCAACCCTACCCAAATCACAGTCATCCAAAATCACTCATGTATGAGGAGAAAACATGATGCAGAAGAATTATGGCTTCCTGGTGTGGTGGTATATACCTTTAATCCCAGAACTTGGGAGGCAGAGCAGGTGAATTTCTTGTGAGTTCAGGCTAGCCTTGTCTGCATAGCAAGTTCCAGGACAGCCAGGGCTACTCAAAATAAATAAATAATCAGTGAAGTGTGTCTTCCCCTTTCACACTCTGCCATCCTGTGCTCTGCCTGGCACAGTCTCTCACCATGTCCTTCCCACAAGACTTTCAAAATCAAGATTCTTGTCAGGAGACAACAGCAAAAGCATTTCACCCCAACAGATTAGAGTGGAAACTGCTAATAAATTCAGGTGAGCTCCAAGAGACGGCACTGGAGGAGACCCTGCCAGATCTGTTAGGATTTGCACACACTGTCCTGACGGCCATCCATCCACCCCACACAGGCAGCTGGACATGTGCAGATTTGGCCATATCTACATTGAGGTTCTGGTTTGTTGTAGTACTGTTCTGCATGAATGGATTGGTTGGTTCCATATAAAATATGCAGAGTCTTTGAAAAACTGAAAAGAAAAGAAATACAGCTAAAGATAATGGATGAAGCTTAGAGTTTGGTTCGCTGAGCAAATAATTGTAGTTAACTGTATAAGGAATGATTTGAGCATAAACATGGAAAAAGATTCATAATAATGAATTTTGTTCTGTTGTGTAATTATCTATCTTGTTATAAAATTGTTATGAATCTTTTGAATAAATTCTTACATTAAATAACTATTCTAATATTTTTATCTTGGATATATAAAATATTAGTGATATATATATATATAGTGTGTGTGTGTGTGTGTGTGTGTGTGTGTACATGTGTATGGGTACCTATGGAAGACAGAAGAAGGCATCAGAGCCCCTGGAGCTGGAGTTACAGGTAGTTGTGAGCCACCTGACATGGCTTCTGGGAACCAAACTTGGGTCCTCTGCAAGAGCAGACAGCACTCCTAACCACTGAACCATCTCTCCAGCTTCTGAACTTGGATTTAAAGTCAAGGTTATGCTTAAAATAAACTTGAGAAGTTGAGAGAGAGAGCATTGTGGGAAAGAATGAAAGTGCACAGATAGCTCAGTTTTACCAAGAGCATCCACACACACTTACACACAAATGCATATGCTGTGGGATGTCCTTCTGTATGCTGTGAATGTGTTGCTCTGATTGGTTGATAAATAAAATGCTGATTGACCAGTAGCCAGGCAGGAAGTATAGGCGGGATAAGCAGACAAGGAGGATTCTGGGAAGAGGTAGAGCAGAGTCAGGAGTTACCAGCCAGACACAGAGGAAGCAAGATGACAAGGCAGAACTGAGAAAAGGTACCAAGCCACATGGCTAAACATAGATAAGAATTATGGTTAATTTAAGTGTAAGAGCTAGTCAGTAATAAGCCTGAGCTAATGGCCCTACAGTTATAATTAATATAAGCCTCTGTGTGTTTACTTGGGGGACGCAAGTGGGAGAGATTTGTCCCAACCACCGGCAGGCCAGGACACAGGAAAACTTCCAACTACATACACAAGTGTCATGCTTGATATTAGAATGATGACAGGAACCCCAATTATCTAGAACTCTAAAGTGTTTCCATTATCCTAGTAAAAATAGCTCCCACAGCTTTCAAATAAGTTGGATAAAAAATGCAAATACAAGCCTGACATGGTGGCACACATCTTTAATCCCAGGACTCCAGGAGGCAGAGGCAGGTGGATCTCTGTTAGAGGCCAGCCTGGTTTGCTTAAAGAGTTCTAGGACAGCCAAGGCTACACAGAAAGACCCTGTCTCAAACAAAACAAAATAGTGCAAATATGCACACACACAGGCACACACAGAGACATATATATGTACATATATATATATATATATATATACACACAGACACACATGAACGCACAAAGACATACATGTACACACACAGAGACATACATGGACACATAGATACACACCCTCACACACATGTAAATGTACACACATGTTGCACAAATAAATGGTTTTATAATAAAAACCTGGAGCCAGATATTGGGGTAAATGCTGAAAGATCAGAGGAAACAAGCCACAGCCACTTCTCACCTTGCCAACTCCTCAGCCGATCCTGTCTCAGACTGAATCCTCAGACTGAATGCCTCTGAGTCCTCAGTCAAAAGGCTCTAGTTCCTGTCTCCTCACACCCTATATGCCTTTCTCTGCCCAGCCATTTTACTTCCTATCTCAACCTTCCTAGTGCTGGGATTAATGGTGTGTGTGCTTCCCAAATTCTGGGGTTAAAGGTGTGTGCCACCACTGCCTGGATGTTTCTCTCCTAGACTGGATCAATCTCATATTGTCCAGTGTGATCTTGAACTCACAGAGATCCAGATAGATGGATCTCTGCCTCCCGAGTGCTAGGATTAAAGGTGTGTGCCACCACTGCCTGGCCTCTATGTTTAATCCAGTGGCTGGCTCTGTCCTCTGATCTCCAGGCAGATTTTATTAGAGTACAACGAGACATCACCACACACACACACATTTGACAACAGGTAGGAAGAAAGGACACAGTTGTAAAAGCAGCACACAAGCGAAGCTGGGAGAAGGGAGAAGAAGCTCGGGCTACTAGCACAACAGGCGTAATAAAGAGGAGGATGAAAGCAGAAGTCACAGAGAAATTAAAACACGCCGAGTGAACCAGCAAACAGGACTTCGTGACCACACCGGACAGGCAGGAGGCACTACGTGTTTAGAAAGAAGGCTCTTGGGGCACTTGCCACCACGGCTGATGACCTAAGCTTGATCCCCACAACCTACTTCCTAGGTGAGGAGACCCTTCCAAGTTGTCCTCTGGTCACATGTGTGGTGTGGCAGATACTCATACACACAATTAAGAGGTAATATCTTCTCAGTGTGTCAGAGAGGAGGTAGAGAAAGGTGGCAGGGGATTAGAAGGGGCATGAGAGCATCTGGGATGAGAAGCACTCGCTGTCTTGATGGCAGGTTTAGTTTCGCTGGTGTGTCAAATGCATGGAAGTGTTCAATTGCACATGTAAATATGCACGGTTGATTGTGGGTCCATTTGACCTCAGTGGAGTTGCTTAAATGCTTTATTTCTTTCCCAGCCTCTAAGTCTCTCGGATCATAGCATCGCACCCATGGGGTTTTGGTTTCTCATTGTATATATCACGATCTAATATATGTGCTTGCTGTTCCCATCCGGCTGTTTTTCTACCTTTAAAACCCATTGCCCCCTGCTCCCCCAGTGTGTGTCTGCTGGCCCCAGCTCTTTCCACAGTGTGATTTTGTGACTTTTGTTTGCAGGCTTAAATTGCATAGGCGCTTTTTGTTTGGGATCACATGATCCTGCACGTGGGACTCCAGATCCTGTGTGTGTATCTTTGCCAGGTTCTTTGTTTTCAACACAAGGTCTTTCTGTGTTGCTCCGACTGGCCTAGGACTCACTATATAGACCAGGCTGGGCTTGAACTCAGAGACCTGCCTGCCTCTGCTCACATGTACTGAGATCAAAGACAGGCACCACTGTGCCCCGGTCTCTGCCAGGTTCTTTAGGAAATGTAACTTTTTGGCTTGTAGGTTGGCCACACCTCATAGAATAAACTTGGATCCAAATCCACACGAAAGTGTCTCTCCAGCTTTCATTTGTAAGGAGAGTGCTAACTGCAAGCAGCAAGCGGGTATTGAGGGTCAGATGTGAAACCTCCCGACAGGCTCCAGTGTTTGAACAAGTTCCCAGGCTGTTGGTGCTATTTGGGGAGGTGGAGCTTAGAGCTAGAGGAAGTGGGTGACTGGGAGGTGAGCCTTGAGGCTTTTGTCCTGGCCGTGCTTCCTGTCCGTTCTCTGCATCCTGATCCAGGGAGATGTGAACAAGCAGGCTGGTGCTCCTGCTGCTTCAGCATGAGCCAAAGCAAAGATTTCCTCGGCGAGGAAAGTAATTAACACAATTGTACCATGTTTTCTTTAATGAGTGATTGGTTCAAAGGTGGCCTAAGAGCTGGGTCTGGCACAGGAGCTGGGAAGGGAGGCTTCCCGGGACTTCAGGGTAATATGACGTGAGAGCATTGCACACCAGCACCTTTCTCCACCTGTCTCCTCCCCAGCCCACCACCTTTGGAACAGAGCACGAAGGTGTGACTCGGAGGTTGCTGCAGCCATCTTGTCGACATAAAGCTATGGAAAGGTGTACTGAACAGGCGGAGAAGTCTGCGACCTTCATGACATGAATTGTTGCTGAGGTTTTGTTCCTCCTAATTTCTTAAAGTATATTTATTTTACTAAAGAGCCCAGCGTCGGAGGCCCAGGTATCTGGGAATTCAAAGGGGCCCAATGTGACACCTGGAGTACCTGAGGAACCATGAGAAGGGCTGGCTACAAGCCGGGGGACACCTGTCCAAAGACTAAGACCCACATCTTCAGTCATGCACAGGAGCGAGCTTGCCTGTGCCTCAGCATCTGCACACAGTCACTGGCTCATGTCTGCACAGGGACATGGGTGTGTTTTTGTCAACCAGTACTGGCCGTCAGCTGTGTGCCAGGGATTTATAGCATATGCTTTAGGGCGGGATTCTGTGTGTATATACACATGTGTATGTGTGCATACATATATCAACTGTTTGAAAATGTTATATCATGTATTTTGATCATGTTCATCCCTGCACCTCTCTTCGTTCCTCCCAGATGCTCCCTCACCTCCCTCCTACCCCTCAACTTCATGTCCTCATATTTTCCCCATCAACTCCAATTTGTGCTGTCCACATCCTCCTGGGTGTGAGCTGTCCACTGGAGTGTGGCCAACCTACCGGAGGCCACACACTTAAAGAAAAATGGCTTCCCCCAGGCGCCAACAATGATCCCTAGTTCCCTAGTCAGGGGTGGGGACTTGTGAGCCGCTTCCCCATCTGTGCTCGAATGTAGCCTGGCTTTGTCGTGTTCAGGCACCCACAGCTCTGTGAGTTCCTGATCGTAATGGTCCTGTCATGTCCAGAAGGCACCGTTTCCATCTTTCCCTCCCAGCCTCTGGCTCTCTCAGTCCTTCTACCCCCTTTCCTTGATGGCCGCTTGTTACAGAATATTATTTTAAGGAGTGTTGCTTTTGTTTATGTTGTGTTTGTTTAACTCTGTGAACCCGTGTTACTTTGCCTGTCTGAAACACCTGATGGTCTAATAAAGAACTGAACGGCCAATAGCAAGGCAGGAGAGAGAGAGAGGGGGGGTGGGGGAGGTGGGGCTGGCAGGCAGAGAAAATATATAAAAGGAAAAATCTAGGCGGAGCAAGAAAAAAAGAGATGAAGGAATGAAAAAAAGAAGGAGCCAGAGAAGGAGGAGGACTCCAGGGGCCAGCCACCCAGCCACCCAGCCACCCAGCTACACAGCCACCCAGCCACACAGCAAGCCATGGAGTAAGCGTAAGATTTACAGAAGAGAATGAGAAAAGACCAGAGGCAAAAGGTAGATCTGATAATTTAAGTTAAGGAAAGCTGGTAAGAAACAAGCCAAACTAAGGCGGAGCATTCATAATTAAGAATAAGCCTGTGTGTGTGATTTGTTTGGGAGCTGGGTGGTGGGTCCCCCAAAAGAGTAAAAAACAACAACAGCCCCTGAGCCGTGTGTGTGTGTGTGTGTGTGTGTGTGCATGTATATGTCTGTGTGTCTCTCTCTGTGTGTCTGTGCATCTGTGCATGTGTGATTAAGCCTTTTTGAACTTCTCCCATTGATGATCTCTTTTCTCCCAAGAACTTTTATGTGATCCCAGGTAAATATGTACATGAAACAGACATATAAATGAAACATTTATTGATAGTAAATCACAAAGTAATTGTATTTTTAAACAACTTGTTTTTTATATATACATTCAAATGTAACTTTTGTTGGAGAGGAAAGTAAATTTGCAAATCAATGAGACGAAGGGGCCTGTTTGTCTAATCTGATACAATCTAAAGATATGCTCATCTGATGCTTACGTGCTCAGGAATAATGGTTAGAAAATATTAAAAGTCTTTGTTTCCATATGTAAACAGTTATGCTTCTGTAAGGGTAGGAAACTTTGTATGTAATGTGTAAACCCCACAGTTCACAACACGCAATAGTCTCAAATCTGAGCTGAGGTGATTCAGGTGGCACTCTTGGTGTTGTGTGGTGTGAACGTGTGCACAGCGCAGACTACTTGTGTTGTGTGTTCAAGGCTGCAGTGACCCGATGCTGTGCAACACAGATGAGCACTACCAAGTGTGGGGGGCCGTTCTCGGGTTCCTCGTGGCTTTACCCAGCAGATCCACATAGAGGATGATTAGGACCACGGGCCTGAGTGCAGGTGTCTGAGATGGTCTGCAATTGGCTGTGCTGGGGGAGGAGGTCATTTGTTCCACCCCTTGGCGTCTCTATAAAAACCCTGGGGCAGAGACAGTCGGGGCCCGTTGGAATAGGTTCCAGGCCCTCTCGAGGCTATCCTTTATTTTCTATCTATTTATCTCCGCAATAAAGCCTTCTATCTAATATTTCCTGCTGCTCACACTCAAGAAAACTCTGGGAAGCTGTGGGGTTGGTGGGAAAATGCCCCACAACCAACCACACCTTGTATTCATGCTATGTTTTGATTTTGAATTAATTTTTGTTTGTTGTGCATTCTGAAGCCCTTCATGGTTGCTAAGCTTCATGACCTGCCACGTCGTCACATAAACCTGCAGCTTTAGAAGCTTCGTTTCAGATCAGGGACCAGCAAACCTACAATGAGCCAGATATTAAGGATTTTGGCTTGTGGGCCATGCAGTCTGTTGTAGCTAGAGTCCTGCTGTAGCAAAAAGGCAGCCTCAGAATATGTGTAAACAATGGCTGTGTCTCAATAAAACTTTATTTAAACAAGTGGTGGCCTAGATTTGGCCTGTGAACCAGCAGTAGTTTTCATTCACTGTGTTAGTTGCAGCATACTGTGTTAGAGATTCTAAAGGGGCTCACTTCCCAGGTTCCTAAAGGGAACCTCCCATTACAAGTTTAAAAATATCTCCTCTTATTTTAATTCAACTCCTGTGAGTTTTTCTGGAGGGTTATGCTGATGTTTGGAACGGCACTCACATAGCGGGGTCTCAGCCAGGCTCAGGGGCAGTGCTGGGTGTAGACTGGACCTGTGTCTCTGAAGCTTGTGCCCACAGGCAGCACATGGCTCTCGAAGGACCTTTTGCTAATGACAATCTTCTGGTACAGTGCTGGTGGGAATGTGGGCTGGCCCGCCTGACCACATTTCAGACATTCCCCAGGGAGCAAAGCTCCTGCAACCAGGCAGTAACACAAACATCAGCTAGTTTAACACATTTCCTGCACACACAACACCAGCTTCACGTTGTGGGTGGGAAAGGAAGGCGCAGACAATTGGAGGAAAACAGAGAGGCATGAGTCTGGGAGGAATTCCATAGTAGAATAGCCTAATTATAGAGTCCCCTCTCCAGGCCTGAGAATCCAGTGAGGCAGGAAGTTAGAGATGCCAAACTCATTGTAGGGAAGAGCCATGCACCCCCTGTAGGAAGGTTTCCTTCTGTGACCCCACTGAGGCTCCATTAACCAACTAGACCCCCATGATGTTGGTATCAAGACCCCACTCCTTAGCTGAGCCTAAGGTTCTGAGAGTTAGCTAGATTGCACTAGGTCCCCCAGCCTGAGGGAAATAACAGACCACCGTCCTGCTGCAAAGTGCAGGGCCCTGGGCTCCCACGCTGGGGTTACATGCACGTGCTGCCACAGCATGCTTTTTAGGTGTGAGCCGAGGATGCACCTGGTCCTCTGCTGGCTCCCTCCCAGTTGTTTTAGATGGTAACTATCCTGAGACCTGGCTTGAGATGAGTGGAAACCAGGCAGCTGCTGTGGGCTGTGAGGAGGACTAAGGCTGTGGCAGCTTCTTCCTGGGGATGCTTCATGTCATTGTGCTTTCAAGGAAATGCAGCGGACATGTCCACTCTTGTTCCTTGTCTCCTGTGGCGACATGCACACATGCACCCTGTATCACAGACACGTGTGAATCTTAGAAGACGTTAAGGGGGGAAGAACACAAGAGGCAGAAGGAGAAGAGAGCCAGGGAGGCCACAGCAGTCACTGTTTGCTTTGGGGCTTTTACCCCAATACTGGAAGAAAACAGCTGGCCTTCCCCCTGGTCCGCTCTCCCTGCATCCTCCATCAGGCCTGCTCTGCTCAGGGAAGGCTGTGGCTGCACTCCAGTCCTCCTCACCCACCCACCACCTTCAGGTTGACATAAGAATAACCTCACCCACTCAGGCACAAGTGTCTGGGGTTCACGGTTTGTCTGCCCTTCTGGCCTGAGTGCCGGGGGCGGAGGCCTCCTGCATGTCTGTGTTGTCTGCCGTTTCTCTAGCTTTCCTCTGGCCTAGTTTCCCGTTCACCTCTGTCCAGGGCTGTCTAGCAGGCCTGACTCACAGGAAACCACAGCCAAGTCACCGGGTGGTCTGAGTCACTGACCCTTGGAGCATCTTAAACAGTAATTAAAGGCGAAGTACCTAAGTAAGTAGGGAGTTTTGCAATAGATTGAGTTAAGAATCTTGGTGTGAAGTTGTTCTGGGAATTCCCCGTGTGTGTCAGGTGACTTATCTTTGGCAACTTTGACAAGCAAATTGCTTTATCTCCTGGCAACCGCCTTCTCTCCCTGCTTCCCCTTCCCCTCCCTCCTTTGTTTCTACAAATACTTGCTGGTTCCGACAGGACCTTAGAACCTGGGAATAAACTGAACACCTAACTGTGTCCTATGAAAGTCCCCAGTTCACACAGGAAGGCATAGTACACAGATTAA
>CABHPQ010169948.1:19719-30697 GCA_902168405.1 Peromyscus aztecus
CACAGGAAGGCATAGTACACAGATTAAAGCAAGCAGGGCAAGTTTGTGGGGCAGTAGTAACCCAGGGTGGTATTAAACTCGGCTGTGGGAGAGTCTTGCTGGACTGTGAGACCCACAGAAAAGACATTCCAAGCAAGGTGAGGTGACCCTTTGCCACCTTCCTTCGTAGTCAACTGCAATCTCTCTCTCTCTCTCTCTCTCTCTCTCTCTGTGTGTGTGTGTGTGTGTGTGTGTGTGTGTGTGTGTGTGTGTAGGTCAGAAGAGGTGTCCTTCTCTGTCACCCTCTATCTTAGTCCCTTGAAGCACAGTTTCTCACTGAGCCTGGAGCTAGGCTGGTGGGCAGAAAGCCCCAGAGATCTTCCTGTCTCTGCGCCTCCACAGTCCTGGCCTTATGGACCAGTGTATGACCAGGCCTCGCTTTTTATGTGGATGCTTGAGATTGGAACTCAGGTCCTCATGCTTGCCCAGCAAGCATCCTGACCCTTTGGGCCATCTCTGCAACTCCAATTGCAATTTTCTCTGGGAGAGAAGCCTTCTTTGGGGTCATCGAGGCTATAAGATGTCCTCAAACACAGGTGTCTCTGCAGAGGCAGGATGTGGGCAAGCTAACAGGCCAGAAAGAGGTTGGAGACTGGTCTTTTTCCTAAGGTTCCATCCTATGACTTAGATGGCAATGAACAGATAATCCGTCTGTTGGAGAGCACCACTCTAGGCATAGCGAGGGATGGGGACTCAGAAGGGACGAGTCGCCAGGAGCTTTGGGCACCTGTGTCACTCACCTCTGACTTTGGTCACAACTCTTAGTAGAGTTCAGTGTGGGTTCACACATCAACCTGCTTCTCAAGCACAAAGGAAGCCCACCCTGACCCCAGTTTGCCCTCTTCCTGAAGTTAGAGGTCAACAGTTAACTTTTATAGGACAGGGAAAGCTCCACAGCAACCTCTTTAGCCAACGGACAGATACCCAGCCTCCCATTCTCTGGATGGAACATTCTAGAAGGCAACAGCTGCCAAATCAAGCCCTGCTGCCCACAGCAGTTGTCCTGACGCCACACGGCCAGTGCACCTTCCTCCTTTCCCTGTGTCGAGACGTCCCCAGAGACCACCTGACCAAGCTCTTTTCTCCTGCTCCGATTCTGAGGAAACCAGACACGACACTGCCCTCAACCTTGAATCAGCCTCCTCGAAGCACCATCTCTCGCATTTTGGAGCTGCGATTTATACCTAAACCAGAGGAGAGGTGAGTTGTTTTTGTTTGTCTGTTTGTTTTTAATGGCTTTGGAAACCTTTGGACCCACGGGAAACAGCTGTCACCAAGTCAAGCTGTGCAAAGGAGTTAGCAACAGAAAATCGGGAAGGGTTGGGGGTGAGGGGCAGGAGGGAAGGGCCGGCAGAGGGACTTGCTTAGCTGGTGAGATGGGATTCTAATTCAGCTCAAGTGAAGCTGCTGTGGATTGCTCTTCTCCTAGTTAATAAGGGTTATTTTGTTTTCCAAGGACAGAGGGCTAAGAGGGTCAATAGCCAAGAAAAGATTGGAATAATGGACGAGGCTGTGTGCGACTCTAAAACGGCTGTGAAAACTTTACATTCATGAAAGCACATTACAGTAAGAAAGCAATGGGGTTTTATACTTGGAAAATCACGTTAATAGATAAAATGTTTATGTCTTTATTCTCAAGATAACCTGCTAAGTTAGTGTCGGAGTGATTTAGGAAGAAAGAAAAAACATATTTGGGAAGAGACCCTTTTCATCCAGGTGGTAACTTTCAAAATTCTTAAATTTGTAGGGGAAAACAAATATTCAAAGGTGGAAAGAAACTTGTGTGTTTGGCAAGATGCGGTTAGCTCCCACCCAGATATTGAAGAGATTCCTAATTTCTTTTTTAAATTTTGGGACTGGAGAGATGGCTCAGCAGTTAAGAGCACTTGCTGCTCTTGTGGAGGACCCAGGTTCAGTTCCCAGCACCCACATCAGGTGGCTCACAACTGCCTGTAACTCAGCTCCAGAGTATCTGACTCCCTCTTCTGGCCTCTGTGGATACGAGACACACACACACACACACACACACACACACACACACACACACACTTTTTTCAGAAATGATTATTTTGAAGTATCAGGCAAATGCTATTTAATAAGTGGAGTCGATTAGTTGTGTTGGAGAACATGGAGTTTATTCTCAGGAAGAAAAATGATTTTTTAAGAAGAGCTTCTCACATCACGTCAGCTACAAATGAGCACCAAGCCCTTGTTAGAGCCTGAGTCATCGCTCCATAGACATTAAAACAGCTCAATAAAAAGTAGTAGAAATACCAAATGCTACCAAAGAGTTGGCAATTTGGGAAAGTGTAGCTTGAGTTTTCCTGCCTGGCCCACGGTCAGGATAAATCTCTTTCACCTGCCAGTCCCACAGCCGCTCAGACCCAACCAAGTAAACACAGAGACTTATACTGCTTACAAACTGTATGGCCGTGGCAGGCTTCTTGCTAACTGTCCTTATATCTTATATCAATCCATTTCTATAAATCTATACCTTGCCACGTAGCTCGTGGCTTACTGGCATCTTCACATGCTGCTTGTCATGGCGGCGGCTAGCAGTCTCTCTGACTCAGCCTTCCACTTCCCAGAATTCTGTCCTCCTTGTCCCACCTATACTTCCTCCTGCCTGGCCACTGGCCAATCAGTGTTTATTTATTAACCAATCAGAGCAACACATTTGACATACAGAACATCCCACAGCAGGAAAGTAGCTCTTATACATTGTTTGTGGGAATGTAAATCGGTACTCCCCTTCTGGAAAACGGGTTGGCACTATCATCCAAAACTAAGCATGCACTCGCCATGTGGTCCAGAAATTTCATTTCCAGAGAAATCAAAATCGATACCCACCTCAAAACCTCAGCAATATAGAGCTCATATGATCACAGCAGATGTATCTGTAAAGGTCCCAAATGGGAAACAAGCAAAGTACCTCTCCATGTAGGAGTAAACAAGAGCCATCGTTCATCAACTGCAGTCTCAACCAATAAAAAGAAATCAAATATTAATTCACACAACAGACCAGATATTAATTCACTCAAGAACATCATGGAGGGTGAAGAAAGGCAGTCTCAGAGCACTGTGTGCTGTTTGATCTCGTGAACATCACAATGTTTGACAACACAGAGAATGAAGCAGCTTTCAGAGTTGGGGATGGGGAGACAAAGGGCTGGGACTCTCGAGGCAGACTGCGGTGTGGACACAGGGTCTGACAGACAGACACAGCACCACACACGCTGATCAAAGCCGCTTTCCTGGTCCTGTCCTTACACTGCACTATGCAGCGAGGGCCCTGGTGGAGATGGGTAAGAGGTGTGTGGTCCCTCTCTGTACTCTGCACTTTCCTGTGACTATAATTATTTCAAAGTGATTGGTTTTCAAGCCAGGCAGGCAGGCTATAATCCCAGCGGCCTGAGAGGCTGAGATAGGATTGCATGTTCAAGTCTGCCAGAGTCTAGGGAGAGTCTCAGAGTCACCTAAGCAAATTGCTTGAGACCTTGTCTCAAGTTTTAAGAATACAAAATGACCTGGTGCTTTCCCGGCATGCAGGAGGAACTAAGTTCGTCCGTCTTGGGATGGTTTAGTGAGAAGTGCCTCCACAGGCTCAGGCATTTAAACTCTTGGTCCATAACTGGTAGTGCCATTTGAGGAGTTGGTGTGCCCTCGCTGGAGGAAGTATATCCCTCGGGGTGGTGTTTGAGAGTCCACAGCCTCACCCCACTTCCAGTTCACACTCTCCTCTTCAAGCTTGCTTGCTGTTGAAAAAGTGATCTCTCCGTTACCTGTTCCAGCCACCTACCACAGGGCCTTCCAGATGTTACGATCTCTTGTCCCTTGAAACCGTAAGCCCAATACGCGCTCTCCTTGTCAAGCTGTCTTTGGCCATGGTGTTTTATCGCAGCAACAGAACAGTCACGAAGACACCCATCAGGCAAAAAGACAGAAGAGGAGAAAAAGTGGGGGTTGGTTTGTTTGGGGTTTTGTTGTTGTTTGTTTTGTTTGAGGGGATTTGTTTTTGTTTTTGTTTTGTTTTGGTTTTTGATCATCCAAACTCATTAGGAGCACAGAAGAAAGAGAACAGAAGAAATCACCTGAAGTCACCCTGGGAGGTCTGGCATAGGAGCCTCCAGGACCTGTGTCCGTCTATAGCGAGCGTCTCCTCTCCTGGCTGAGGAACAGGAAGTGGTGCCTGGGGGTGTTTTCCTGTCTTGAGCAAGGGTGAGGACCACAAGATTAAATGCTTCGTCTGTGCTGCTTGGTCCTCAAACAGGTTTGGAGTGTTTAGATTCCATGAAGTTCAAAGTTCAGCAAACTGCTGCTTAGCAATGGCACACCTCTAGCCCCCCCCCCACTACACACACACACACACACACACACACACACACACACACACACCGTAAGATGCTGGCCTCCTGCTCAGAAAAACCTGATCAGCATTTGAGAAAATCCCCTGTGATGGAGAAAAACAATTCCTCAGGAATAAAGCTGGAAGGAGGGATGGTGTGAGTGTGGCTTCCCCAAGTGGAAACAGGTATTGGGACATCTTTTAATGTTTTACTATTCAATAAAGCTTGAGAGCCAAATATTAGGGAATAAAAACCTGATTGATCCATGGAGCGACGGAGCAAAGACCACTTCACCCTCTTCTCCATCTCCCCAGTCGAGAAGATCGCTCATCTTTAGCCCCTCCTCATTCCCTTTGCCCTTCTATCCCCTCTGAGTCCGCCAGAAAACTCTATGGTGCACTCCTTGGGCAGTCTCCCAGTGAAAATACAAACAAATCTCCCTCAACAAACAGGTTTGCCCATCCCACCAGCTGGGCCTCACTTTCCTTCCCAGGAACCACTTGTAGCCGCGTTGTTCGGATGGCGCTTCTCCTTTGGCCCCGCAAAGCCACACTCTGACATAAAGCCACTAAACCCAGGGGCTTGTGGCTGTCCCTGAATAATTGCATGGCTGAGCCATGTTGGGCTCATGAGCGCTGTACCCTTTATGATCTTGAAGCGGAAGTGAGAATCAGTTGATATTTATTTAGCCTGGTTTTCTTGAAACCTAGTTATTGAACTCAACTCAGTCTCCACCCAGGCTGTCCTGTACAAGGCTTTACAGAAGTGAATGAGCACACTCTGTCCCTTCAAAGAATGTGTTGGGGAAAACAGACCTTAAACAAATAAAGAAATATGTGCAAGCCCATGCTTCTAGAGCTCTCTGCCAAGGTACCAGTAGCAGAAAAACAAACATGGGAAGCAGGAAGGAGGTCCAGAAAGCTCCGGTAACATGGCCCCTGAGCCAAGAGACTGAATGCAAGGAAGGACCGCACCGAGCAGGAGAGAAACCACCATTGGCGAGGCGAATGGCTTGAGGCTTTCCTAGTCAAAAGGGCGCTGGTTCTCGGGAGAGCAGAGCGTATGGGCTGTGCTGAGGTTTGCCTGCTGCTTCCAATGAGCAGCCTGTTCGCAAGCATTTGCAGAGACCCTACAGGCTAAGCTGTACTTTGTGGGGGTGCAGGATAATGTTTGAGCCCTGCCCTTAGGGAATTCTCAAACCACAAATGAAAAGCACAGTGGACTTCAAGGGGATGAGCTGTTTTCAATCTCTGAAATGGGGAGCTGCCATCTGCAGACTGAAAATACCACTGAAGGGCCGGCCAGTGTCTGCAGCTGTTAGGCATTACTTGGGTCCAGGGGTCTAGCCTTGAACGTGTCTGTCTGTCTGTCTGTCTGTCTGTCTCTCTCTCTCTCTCTCTCTCTCTCTCTCTCCCTCTCCCTCCCCCTCCCCTCCCCCTCTCTCCTCCCTTCCCCTCTCCCCCTCTTTCCTTCTGCACTTTAAAACAGAGAAAAACATACAGACAAAACCCCCTTAAAGACAGTCCTGTTTACTCTGAGATTAAAGAGCCCGGACTGCCTTGGACAGCAGAAGCAGATCTTTAAACGCATTGTGGACAAAGCGCCTCTAATTGTGGGACTGTGAGGCAGGATTCTGTGATTCTGCCCAGGCGTGTGCAGCCTTGTTCGCTCTTGTTAGAGGCCGGGAGCTAAGTTTCGGCGCAGATTTTATTTCTGAAGCTATGGATTAAAACACATTCTCCATCCATGCATGCCATGGGCACTAAACTTCCCCCCGGAGCAGGCTAGTCCAGGGCCCAAGAGCGTCTTTGCTGTAGCATGCTGCACAGGAAATCTGGTGACTGACGAACTGGCCTTAGGTTACAGGACGAGAAGATACACACGAACCATGACTACTTCCCCATCCCAGCCTCCACCCACTCATCTCTAGAGAATCTGATGCCCTCTCCTGACCTCCACTGGCGCCTACACACACACACACACACACACACACACACACACACACACACACACACGTGTACACACGTGAGTGTAAAGTTAGAAATCTTTTAAAAGGATTTACCATTTGTTTGATATTTGTAATTCTAGGTTGAATTATATTTGAAATAACTACTTTTTATTAATTGATTTTGTTTCTTTGAGACAGGATCTGAAGCTCACCATGTAGCCCAGGTTGGGCTTATACTCATGGAAATCCTCCTGCCTCAGCTTCCCATGTCCTGGAATTACAGGCATATGCCATCACTCCCAGCTTGAGATAACCTTAGATTTAACATATTCATAAATTTAACATTTTAAACAATGAGAATCATTGGTTCTTACGAAAATTTTAACTCAGAAAAATGAGTATTTAAGTTGGAAACTGAACACAATGAATATCTGCTTATAGATATTTAAGAATGTCAAATGAATCGTGTTTGTAAATGGAACCAAACCTAACATCATTCAAAGACCCTTTCTAAGATCCCAAGACTTATGAATACGATTAAAACATTTCTAAATGAAAAGTTTAAGGGACGATTTGTGGATGTGCACAAGCATGAGGCACAGAAAGGAGAGAGTGAGCTGAGGTGCAGCCTTCACCTCTCTCTGCTTCCTGAGGGCAGAGGCAATGTGACCAGCTGCCTCTTGCTCCCACACCATGCCTTCCCTACATGAGGGACCGTCCCTTAGACTCTGCTCCCACACCATGCCTTCCCTACATGAGGGACTGTCCCTTAGACTCTGCTCCCATACCATGCCTTCCCTAAGTTGCTTTGTCAGGTGTTCGGTCTCAGCAATGAGAAAAGTATCTAATACCACCAGGCCGCATTCTAGAAAAAATATACACCAGGAACAATGAGTCTAATAAGTAGAAACCAGAAACAGGAAAGAAAACTAAAAACAGATGTGCCCCTTGTCATAGTTAGCATGAACTGTCAACACAGCCTAATCACCTGAAAAAAAGTATCTCAGCTGAGTAATTGTCCTCATCAGTTTGGTCTGTGGACATGTCTACACGGAACCGTCTTGATAGTTCATGGATGCAGGAGGGCCCAGCCCACTGTGGGTGGCAGCGTTCCCTGAGCAGGTGGTGCTGGACCAGACAAGAAACTGCACAGCATGAGCCTGAGCTGTCTAGTGAGCACAGTTCCTTTGTGGTTCCTGCTTCAGGTTCCTATCTTGGGTTCCTGCCCTGACGTTGTGTGATGGACTGTAACCTGGAAGTGCAAGCCAAATAACCCTTTCCCTCCCCTAGTGGCTTTTGGTTGTGGTGTTTATCACAGCAACTGAAGGGAAACCAGGACACCACTTCATCCAAGAATCACAAATGAGATGCCTTTAAAAACAACAGGAGACTCTAAGTAAACAAAATTTTTATCCACATAAAGTTCATGAGAGACAAGCACACTTATAAGCAAATAGTGAATAAGTGTTGATTCTGATTATGTTCATTCCAACACGCACCAGGAAAATACAAGCAATGGGAAACCACCACAAAACTGAAGACTGAGCCATGAAGTGGAGGGTACCATTGTTCACGACAGGTGATGAACAACTGTAGTCGTTGGGTGTTAAGATACACCAGAGCAAATCACAGCGACAACAGGTTTCTGTTTCATCCTCATCATTCGATGTCATTAAGGAGCTAGAACTATTCCATAGTGAAAAGGTTTCCGTATCACAACGATATACTGGTTTAGTAGCTCTGTGTGATTTTATTCCACCCTGAAAAACATGTTTTAGTACTAACATACAGTGCTGGTGGGACTGCTTAGTCAGCAGAGAGCTTGCTGCAGAGTTCAAAGAGCAAGGTGGTGGCTCCTAAGGATCGGTACCCCAGATTCTGCAGCTGGCTTTGTTCTTGCCCATCCCCTCTGACCACCACACGCACACATTCGACATACACACATCTTATTCAATCGTGGTATAAAGGCAACTTTTTTAAAAAAAAAAAAAAAAAAAAAAAAAAAAAACACCATTTAACTGGGGGCTTGCTTACAGTTTCAGAGCTTGGTTCGTTATCACCGTGACAGGAAGTGTGGTGGCACGTGTGGCTCTGGAGCTGTAGTTGAGAGCTGCATCCTGGTCCTCAGGCAAAGAGAGAGAGAGAGACACTGGGCCTGACTTGGGCTTTTAAACCTTGAAGCCCATCCCCAGTGACAAACTTCCTCCAACAAGGCCACACCTACTCCCTCAAGGCCACACCTCCTAACACTTCAGCTCATCAACTGGGGACTAAGCATGCAAACATATGAGCCTATGGGGGCCATTCTCATTCAAACCACCACACACGTGTCCATGGGAAAGTTTATACAATGTAAAAGTTCTTACAGTTCTCACTGCTGGACCACATTCTTGAATACTGCAGCTGGCTTTGTTCTTGCCCATCCCCTCTCTGAGAATGAAGAAGTCAAGGCTTGATGTACTAGGAGGGCAAAGGAAGGGAAAACAGATGAAATCATTGTTACAGAATGTCCATGTTCTGGAAGCTTCCATGTGCTATCCATATCTTCTGAACTCTCCCCTCCTCCCCCCATGCCCAGCACAGTCCCAGGCAGAGATGGTCCTATCTTACTGGGCAAGGACACGTGTCCTTACTGATCTGTCCCTGAACTTTAAATTCCCCATCAGCTCCAGCAAACTCCATTCCTGCCTATCCCAGGAAGGAAGCGTACCTGCTGCCCTCAGGTTCAAGGCCAGGTTCCATCCCTGGAAGGCTCTCACCCACATGGGTGGTGAACGGAGGCCGCCACACTGACCCACTTCCCTGCAGTGCTGTGAGATGAACTGACTAATTACAAAGGCTAATAAAATATTTACAGAGCTTACAGCACGCTTTGGAAGTGTGAGGGCTTACTTAATGAAAGTAACGGCGGTGTTAGATCAACACGGCTCGGAGCCCAGCGCCACTCTGGAGAAGAGCAAACAGCCGCCAGGGCAATTTCAAGCTCTATTAGATGCCTGCAGCCAATATCACTGTTCTCCAACAGGAGACAAACTGTGTCGTGTAGGAAATCCGTACGGAGACCACGGCCCAGCCATGCGAGCGATGCCATTTGATTAAGATGATTGGTGACCTTTCGTGCAAGCGCCACTCTCTGTTGGTCTTTTCCAAATTCTTTTTTAAGCTAGATGTGAATTGGCTTCAAGCGACCTTGGGCTCAAACTCCAGGGCACTGCTTGATTTGTGAGAGTCTCGTCTCTAGGAATCTGAAGTTCAGACTCACTTGGGCTGGCCAGATCCACGGGAGGGAAGCCTTGGTGACAAGCGTGCAGTAAAGGGACCATGTAAGTAGCACAATTTGTCTTGGTAACAAAAGAGGGTCTGAAATGTGAGACATTCAGACAGGGAGAAGAATCCATGTGGGCTGTTCGTGGCAGGGACTGGGTGCTGCAGAAATGCTGAGCTGGCATACGGGAGTCTGCACGTGACCCCATGACTGGCAATGGTTAGGGCTGGGTGAGCCAAGGTGAGGGAGCCAGGACTCCATTTACCAACAAGGTGCCACCACTGCCGGAGAGCTGATCAGAGAGTGGCAAAGGCAGAGCTGCCCACCTCTTCCCGGTGTCCCACCTGCCTTGCCCTCCACCGACCTAAGCAGCCACTGGCAGAGCAAGAGGCGCAGGAAATGCAGCAGGCATAGCTGCTGCCTGTGACCCAGGCAGAGCAGGGAAGGGCTGAGGGCTGTAGCCAGATGCTCCACCCACAGCACAGGCACTGGAGGTGGGACCAAGTAAGCTCCCCTGCCACATGGGGTGCGAGATTCTTCCCGAGCATGCAGTAGGGCAGACTGGTCTTTAAGCAGGCTTCTTGCATTCTGGAGAAACAGCAGAGTGGAACAAGCTGGGAGCTCTGGACACCTCGATCCCAGTCCACTTATGACCCCTCCTCCGCTGAGCCTGGACCCAGCTGCATCCCCTCCCAAGAGAACAAGCCAACCCTCAGAGAGTATGGTTCCAAGACTAGGAAATCTCAGTGCTGGCCACACCTAGGGGTTGAATTAACTCTTCCTGTGACTTAGAATTCTGACCTTTTAGTGCCTCAAAGGCCTCATGCCAAGGGCTACCCAGCTTAAACATGGGCTACCCAGCTTAAACATGGGCTACCCAGCTTAAACATGGGATACCCAGCTTAAACATGGGATACCCAGCTTAAACATGGGATACCCAGCTTAAACATGGGATACAAAACTTAAACAGACTCTTTGTACCACATAGACATAGAACTCTAGTCAGAAAAATTCACCTCCCCATCCACCCCAAATTACCAACCCCAACAGTACCCAGTGGGTTGAAAACATCAAAACATGTCAATCAGTAGGGTGGCCCTAGAAAATTAACTTACTTTTCTTTCTCAAGAAGAGTGTTTAAGATGCAAACTTTTTTAACAATCAAATGAGAAGTGTGAAGCTCATGGGTGTCATGGGTTATATGGTTACTGGAGAAATTGTTTGCCAGAAGATTGCACGATTTATTAATATCAAAACCAGAGACGAGAATCAAGGACTCCAGGCTGGGACCATGCCCGTGTGACACAGGATGACCTCTTCGGGACTGTGGCCATGTGACACAGGATGAGCTCTTGGGGACCATGCCCATGTGACACAGGA
>CABHPQ010169949.1:0-19926 GCA_902168405.1 Peromyscus aztecus
GTACATAGTCAAGAAGAATGGACAGCTGAATTCAAAAACCATCAACAATTTCCAGAATTTAAAATCCTGAATCAGGACATGACACTAGTGGAATTCAGGTGTTTCTGGTACATGGACTGCTCTCACCCAAGGTGAGGTTGAACTGTTGACCTTGTGTACATCCTACTTCACAAATGAGTCTGTCAGATACGCTAAGCCTATAGGCTGAAGATGATGCCCCAACACTGCTGAGAAACCTCAGGTGACTGTCCAGGCGGCTGGCTGTTTCTGTCAACTCAAAATTTTTTTGGAAGTTGCTTGCATGCACTTCTTGTTTTTATTTTTGTTAGGTAATATTATTTCCTTCTTGGGTCTCTGAGGGAGTTGAAGATTAGTTAGTTATAGTCGAAGTTTAATTAGTTATAGTTGAAGATTAATTAATTATAGTTGAAAATTAGTTAGGATAGAAAGGAATTAGGTACATTTTGGACTTAACCAAATTAGGATAAGTAATGGAATTATTTTCTCTGAATTTGTCAAATACAAATGGACTAGACATTGTTTAGGTATTCATCACTTGTATATATTGTATATAGTTATTGTACTTTTGTATATAGTTTTTCTTATTAGTTACAACTTTCCTTTTTTTCTCTTTTTATTAAATTAGAAAGGGTGAAATATAGTGGTATTCTATTTGTACTGAAATGTGATTTTATTTGTATGTTAATAAATAAAGTTGCCCAGAGGTCAGTTGTTAGCAAGCCATAGCGAGAGCCGGGCGTGGTGGTGCACGCCTTTAATCCCAGTACTCAGCAAGCAGAACTAGGTAGATCTCTGTGTGTTCAAGGATACAGTCAGCATTGGAGACACACGCCCTTTGATCTCAATACCAACCATAGAAGACTTGGAGGTCTGCACAGACAGGCCCTGACGAGGCAGTCACGTAGTTACAGGCAGTGATGAGACAGCCACGTAGTTGGGTTTACAACCAATGAGAAGGAAGAACCAGAACTCTTTATAATATTAAACACACAGGAAGTAGCTCCCTTTTCGGAGAGGTTTCTTGGCGGAAGAAGCTAGCCAGCAGCACGCGGGTAAGCTCCTAACTCTGACCTCTTGGGTTTTTATCTTTACCTTGGCTCTGTGTTTCTTATTTAATAAGACGGTTAGTTACATCTACAAGGAGGAAAGGGTATGTTTGGGTTACAGTCCATCATCAGCGGAAATCAAGGCCGGAACCTGGAAGCAGAAGGTTGTCCACCATTTCATGTGGGTGCTAAGAACCAAACTCCAGTTCTCTGCTAGAGCAGCAAGCCCTCTTAATCCCAGAGTCATCTCTCCAGCCTTTATTTTGAGAGTTTTTACCCTGTAGACCAGGATGGACTTGAATGTCCTCTGACTCAGTCCTCAAATGATTTTAACGCTAATGTACACCACACCTAGCCCCCACTGGGCCAGGTGGAGCAGCAGACCCACAATGTCTAGAGTCTGGATGCTATCTCTAGGGCATGCCTCCATTGATTACCATCCCTCAACTGCACTCTGGGAATGGTACATCAAGACCCACTTGTGCATAGGCTGTATGGCCTAAACTAGTCACTTCTCCAGGACTAGCTCAGAGGACTGCAGCCAGGCACAGAGGGAGCAACCTACCCTCTGGAAAGAGCTTGATCAACCGTGTATTGACTGACTGATGACCTTCACAGGCACCTCTTTTCTAAAACCCAGCCTCTGCCTCTCTCTGGGATTGAAGGTGTGTACACCTGGCCCAGTAGGCTGTACTTTTTAGAGTTATATCAAGACAGACTGCATGTTTGATTAAAATACAATTTATTTTTTTCAGTCCTTGGGATTGCCATTCTTTTTTGTTAAGATTTATTTATTATGTATGTCTTCAGGCCAGAAGAGGGCATCAGATCTCATTATAGATGGCTGTGAGTCACCATGTAGTTTTGGGGAATTGAACTCAAGACCTCTGGAAGAGCAGACAGTGCTCTTAATTGCTGAGCCATCTCTCCAGTTCTTGGGATTAAAAAAGACCCTGCACATACCAGGCAAGCCTACCACTGAGCCATGCCCCAGCCCCTCACTGGGGGATTCTAGGCAGGGGCTCCACCCCTGAGCCACACCCCTAGCCCGTACTGGGGGGATTCTAAGCACAGCCTCTAGGTCTGAGCCATGCCCCCATTTCCCTTTTTACTTTATGTATGCATGTTTACTCAGTGTGTGTATAAGACAGCCTGAGTGTGAATATCTGAGGACAACTTGCAGGAGTCAGTTCTCTCTATCCACCATGTGCATGTGGGTTCCAGGGATGAAACTCAGGTCATCAGGTATGGCAGCAATGAGCTTTACCCAATGATCAGGCTTGCCTGCCCTGCGCAACAGTGTCTTCAGAACCTCCGTGTTGACCTTACTTGTGGGGCGTTTACCCACCACCCCCACAGCTTCCCAGAGTTTTCTTGAGTGTGAGCAGCAGGAAATATTAGATAGAAGGATTTATTGTGGAGAATCTTGCGGAGATAAACAGATAGAAAATAAAGGATAGCCTTGAGAGGGCCTGGAACCTATTCCAACGGGCCCCAACTGTCTCTGCCCCAGGGTTTTTATAGAGATGCCAAGGGGGTGGAGCAAAAGACCTCCTCCCCCAGCACAGCCAAGTGTAGACCATCTCAGACACCTGCACTTAGGCCCGTGGTCCTAATCATCCTCTATGTGGATCTGCTGGGTAAAGCCATGAGGAACCCGAGAACGGCCCCCCACACTTACTATGTGTGGGAATCCCAAGGGTGTTCAGTGAACATCCAAATCCTCCTGGCCATGTGTGGACAGTAGTGATGTCTGCGGTTTGTATCCCTGCAATCTTTGTGCCTGTCACTGTGGAGTGGATACTTCAGAGCTGAACACACAGCTATCTTGCCAACCTGAGGCAATGCTTCCTAGCCAGCTTGAGGTCACAGGAACATATTGATGTTGCTTTTCAGCTGAGCTTTGTTTCTTGTGAGTGATTCTGTAAAGATAATAAAAGTAGAAACTTGGGATTGTCATTATATTGGCTGCAGTAAGCCACCTAGCAAGCATTCCTCTAGAGGACCTGATAAACATGACTCACTGACACATTTTGTTTTCTGAGGTCATCAGACATCTGCCTTTTGGCAATAGTCTGGAGGCTGTTAGGCTGTTTTACTGAGGCCACAAGGAGAGTGGTTGCAGAGAGGAAGGTTGGCTATTACTGGCTACAGTAGCTTTGATGCTCAGAGGCTCCACAGGGTCATTTGCAGCAGGAACCCACATTTGATTCATCTTAATCAAATAGTGGGGAACACCAAAGTTGTTAAGAAACACTGCCACTCCATGCTGCAATGAAAGTTCCCCTCCCCTGTTTCTGAAACCCCACCATCATGTCCCAGCATGAGTCAGGGCCTCACTATGCAGGCCATGTGGGTCTCAGACTCCTGGCCTCAGGATCCTCCAGCCTGAGCCTCCTCAGAGCTGACATTGTCACCTCAGTAGTCAAGCTGTCTCCACTTCCATGTGCTGGGATAATAGGTGCAAACCACTTTGACCTGAAGATGGAATTCAAGCCTTTGTACACACCAGGTAAGCACAATAGCAAACGAGCTACATGCCTATTCCATTTTAAATTGTCAAGACAGAGTCTTATGTAGCCCAGGCTAGCCTCAAGCTTACCAGGACCCTGAACTCTTTTTTTCTTAAGACAGGGTCTTGCTGGGGCAGTGCAAGCACATCTCTGAGTTCAAGGCCAGCCTAGTCTACAAGGCCAGCCAGGGATACAAAGAGAAATCCTGTCTTGGAAGAAAACAAACAAAAAGCAAAACAAACAAACCCCCCAACAAAACAGGGGTCTTTCTGTGTAGCCCTGGCTAGACTGGAACTCACTCTGTAGACTGGGCTGATAGAACTGAATGCTCTACCTACCACTGTCACCTGACTACTAGGATTGAAGATGTTTCCCACAACTGCTGGCCCAGTGGTGTTTCTTTAAAAATTTCAATTTATAGGCTGGGAAGTGGTGGTGCACACCTTTGATCCCAGCTCTCAGGAGGCAGAGGCAGGTGGATCTCTGTGAGTTCAAAGCCAGCCTGGTTTACAGAGTGCGTTTCAGGACAACCATAGCTGTTACATAGAGAACCCCTGTATCAAAAAATGAAAGAAAGAAAGAAAGAAAGAAAAAAAAATTATTTTTGTATTGATTGTGTTCACCTCCATATAGAGGTCAGAGGTCAATTTGCTGGAGTTGGGTCTTTCCCATGTGTCCCAGAGATTAAACTTAGGTCACCAGGCTTGGTGGCAGGTGTTATGCCCAGATCACATCCCCAAAAAAGCCACCGGAGATTTTAGGTACACAATGCAAAAGCAAGGTTTATTCTTATTACAAGCCATGGTCAGGGAAGCTCATCAGAGCACTCACTCGTAGCAGTGAGGCCAGGAGGAGCTTGCCCTTTCTTGGGGAAGTTAGTTTTTATAGGCAAAACCCATAAAGTTTCTTAGAGGGGAGGGTGTTAGTACTGGTCCATCCTTGATTAGTCCAGTTTTTCCTGGGCCTGGACTTGATCTTATTTTAGTTTATCTGTTTGCCCTGTCAGGAGTTTTCCAACCCATCTCCGGGGTCTGGGAAGTTTGGGGTGTTTTATGACCACTTAACCTCTGCCAGATGGTTGAATATCCTGACTCTGTGTTTTCTTAAGTTTCTGTAGCTGATAAAGCCACCTGGGAAAAGGGGGTCTAAGTTCTTATCTACACTTAGGAATCCTGGTTTAAGCTTCTATTTGTCTATAGGGGTTAGAGTGGGGGGGGGGTTACTGAGGTTTCACAGCAGGCAACTTCATCATCTTTCCAGGCCCTAATTAGCTTTTAAAAGTCCCACCCTACAAGCAAGGGGATGTCAAAATAAAAAATTAAAATGTCCCAATTAAAGCTCGCACATTGGAAGGAGGCAGTTGGGCCACTGGCATGTATATTAGAAGGTTGTTGTTGGACCACACCCCTTCTCTTTTTCTTGGCTCCCCCATGATGCTCAGTCTCAGTTGTTAGGAAGGTGATGGGGCCATCAATGCCCTTGGACTGAAACCTCTGGAATCTTGAGGCAGAGTCAGCCCCAGTCTACAATGCTACCATGTAAGGGTGAGGGTCAGGGTTCAGTCCCCTGATCCCAAGTGAAGATTCCTGCAGGGTGGTCCGTGCTCATGTTTCTTTCACTTCCAAGTTGGAGACAGGAGGACCCTGGGGCCCAGTGGCCAGGCAGCCTAGGAGGATGCCACAGATGGGGTTCTCTAGAGGACCAGTACAGAGGAACAAATATGTGAACACACATCAATCAGAATTTATTTATTTTTCTCCAGACAGGATTTCTCCATGTAGTTCTGGCTGTCCTGGAAGTCACTCTGTAGATCAGGCTGGCCCTGGACTCTGAGTGCTGGGATTAAATAGCAAGGACAAGGGCTGGGGACCTGGTAGTCACTCAATTCCAGGACAGCCAGGACTCTGCAGAGAGACACTGTCTCAAAAAAAAAAAAACCCAAAACAAAACCCCAAAGTACTGGTGATGTCCCAAATGGGAAATGTAGAAAAAGAAAGTGCAAAATTTTTTTCAGAAAACTGCATCACCAGAACTTCCTTCAGTTTTTGAGAAAAAACATGGAAGGAATGTAAATGGCCAAAAAGGCATCCAGGAAATATTCACAAAGTGGCAGGACAGGCTGCCTGGAGCCATTCAAGGGTCAGGCCTGCATTGTGATTAGTCCTGTTGTGGGGAGGGGAAGAGACTGTGGTCCCTGAGGGCGTCTGGAATGAAGTACCACTGGCTACAGGTGGGAGTACCCTGGGTTTCTTCCCAGACTTCCTGATTTATCAGTGTTGCTTCTTTACTGGCCTGGAGCAATGTTCCAGCAACCGATAGGTGTTCCTGTGGAAAGAGAAAAGAGAATGGACAACTTTGCCCGTGGCCATAACTCTAATAGTGATCTTATAAAAACAAACTTTTTAAAAGACATTTATTTTGTTTTGTGAAGCTTACCTGTGGAGGTCAAAGGACAGCTTGCAGGGGTCAGGTCTCTCCTAGGTCCTGGGGACTGAACTCAGGTTACCAGGCTTTACTTGAAGAGTGATCTCAGGACTCTAGTGGTGACTTTGAAAGTGAGCAAGGGTTTTAAGGCAGGGCAGAACATTTGCAATGGCTGCAAATTTGGTGGCAAGTCTGTATGTGGACATGTGCATATGTGTGCCTGTGTATGTACCCATATGTTGCTGGAGACAAAACCAGGTCCTTGTGCATACTGAGCAAGAATTGTGACCAAGTTCCCTGCATTCCATGATGTCCCTCTTTTTGCTTCTTTAGACAGCACCCAATTTCCCTAGGCTGACCCTGAACTGATGACCCTCCTGCCTCAGCCCCCAAGTAGCTGACACTGATGGACCTGCACTCCCAGGCCTAGAGGAGGCGTTGTGTAGACAGGATCTCACTCTAATGCTGGCATCAGCCAGCCTTGAATGCATGCTTCATCCTCCTGCTTCAGACTTCTACTTATCTGGAACCTTGGTGGTGTGTCCCCCACACCCTGAACAGTGGCAAATTTTATGTGAGGAGATCCTGTTGGAGCCAGGCCAGATGTGATGTTATGCCCAGATCACGTCCCCAAAGAAGCCACCAGAGACTTTAGGTACAGAATGCAAAAGCAAGGTTTATTCTTACAAGCCATGGTCAGGGAAGCTCGCCCAGAGTTCTCACTAGTAGCAGTCAGGCCAGGAGGAGCTTGTCCTTTCTTGGGGAAGTTAGTTTTTATAGGCAAAACCCATAAAATTTCTTAGAGGGGAGGGGGTTAGTACAGGTCCATCCTTGATTGGTCCAGTTTTTCCTGGGCCTGGACTTGGTCTTATTTTAGTTTATCTGTTTGCCCTGTCAGGAGTTTTACAACCCATCTCCGGGGTCCGTGAAGTTTGGGATGTTTTATGACCACTTAGCTTCCTGACTCTGTGTTTTCTTAAGTTTCTGTAGCTGATAAAGCCACCTGGGAAGAAGGAGTATAAGTTCTTATCTGCACTTAGGAATCCTGGTTGGTGGTTACAATCATCACTTTGGGGGCAGTCCAGCACAAGTCCCAGCCTTTGTCCTTGAGCCGCCATGGGAGCTGGCTGGCCAAGCACATACTGACTGTGGGGGCTGGCTCAGTGGTCCAGGCTCTGTCCTTGACTCATGCACATAGCTCTAAGTTGGTGAGGGGCCCCATACAGTAAACATCTGGCTGAACTTTATGTGCAGAAAGGGAGCTACTGCAAGGACTATCTATGTCTTTTGTTCACGGCCCTGCCAGAGACTGCTTGCTCAGTCTCAGGAAACTGAAATTGAGGCCTGATCTCTGAGAGAAGACTGAGCAGCCTGTTATGGCATCTGCTTGGTCCTTTCAGTGAAACTCAGCCCGTTACCACATGGTCATGCCCTGTCTGTCCCTTTATGCAAGGCCAGGTATCTTCAGATTTTAACAGCCCCTAGGTAATGGAAGACATGGGCTGAAGTGTGGATACTGGGTGCATCTGTACTGCTTAGGATACTGACAGGAGAAACTACTGGCCAGATAGTGGTCACAAGCACAAAAGAGACATCCTCATCCTCTGTTCCATGTGAGTGATGGCTGATCTACCCTATGGGACAGTTCTGGGTGTGGTGTGCTTCAGAGTCCCTTCAAAGTCTTTTGGGCATCTCCTTGAATGCATTTAGCATTGTGAGAGCAGATGGAGCAAGATTTTTTGGGGTGGCCAAAAAATGGCTTAGTGGGCAAAGGTGCTTGCTGTTAAGCCTACCTGATGACCCCAGTTTGATCCCTGGGATCCACGTAGTGGAAAGAGAGAACAGATTCCCAAAGCTGTCCTCTGATCTCCACACTCATGCCCTGCCATGCATGTGCCTAAACACATAAAAATAAATACTGAAAGAGGTTGTAAGCTTTTTCTACTTTAAGACAGGCATTAAGCACTGATGTATCATAAAGTGTTTGGAACTTGGACCAATGGCTGTTTTCTCTTAGTGATTTAATTCATATTGTGTTTATTCATATTTGTGTGTTCATATTAATGTTGTTTTCATGTTTGTGGTTCAATAAACATTCTGAATGGTATATTTGGAAAACTAGAAAACATTCAGTTGGATGAAAATTTAATGATAAATATCTCTAAGAAAGAAGATTAATTAAAGTATTAATTCAAATTAGAAACTCTGCTTAGTTAAAATTGGAAGCAAAAGCACAAGATTCTCTCAGAAGATTTAAAATCTTTAGATGAGCAAATCTTTGGAGAAGAAAGAAGAGTAGATATACAAGTAAATATGGGTGTTGCTATGCTTAATTACTAGTTCTCAACTAGTTGGAATATCATGAGTATTTAAAGAAACACAGGGTTGAGATACCTTGAAAAGCTCAAATGTAAATACAGTGCATTTTTTTATGCTACAATGGATCAGAAACTGTCCTTAAAACATCTATGCCTTATTATAGGGCTGGAAATGAAATAATACATTATATGATTTGAAATCTATTTCTTAATTTCCATTTTTGTATGTCTACTGGCCTAAAGATAATAGGACTACATGTATCTTTTATTGCTAATGAGCAGAGCTCTAGAATTCTAGACTACTTTGAGTTATATACTTTGAGTGCTAGACTATAAAGCAATTCTATCTTATTTTAAATCAATTTAAATTATGCATATATGGTTATATGGAAATAAAGCTGTGTCACAATGTAGAATAATGAAATTGAGCTAATTAAATATATTTTCATGGTAGGAACTTTTTAAAATTCATTCAGCCTTTTGGTTAAAGTCAGGTTTAGTGTCTGTTATCCATTTAAGGCAAGTTTTAACTTTAAAGAATAAAAGAAATTAAATGAAAATGGCACTATAAGTTGTCTTTAGAAAATTAGTAGTTCTTTCCATAAGAACGAATCATAAAGAATGTGTTAGCAAATTTGGAATAACTGATGCTTGGCAATATCCATGTTCATGAACAAGCTCCTAGACAAGAGTTTGCGACCTACTGCAAGATGTGAGTTATCAAGCAAACCAGAGAGAAGTTCTCAGTCCACAGCAGCAGCTGCTGTACAGGAGTATGTACACTTGGGCTAGTCCCTTCTCTGCAGAACATGGTTTTCCCATCTACTGTTTCCAGCTTTGGTTTCCAAATGGCCTTTGAAACTGGACACTGAATTAGCCCCATACTGACATCCTCACTGTGTCCACTCAGTCTGGATGGCCACCACAATGTTTTCACTGACACTGCTCTGTGACAACCTATTCTATCCCTCTCTCCTCAGAATCTGATTTCAGCTCTATCTTCCTTGTTTTCCACTCCCATTCTTGTCAATTCTGACAGCTTGCAGTGACCTTATCTAGCTACAGAAATGAAAACATTTTGGTGCTGCATTTGTAAATTTCTCAGGTAGACTACATCATATCATCACTTTTGGTCTCCCTGGGCCTTTAAGTAGTCAAAGCATCTCACTCTTATGACAACAAACACTATCTAAGTGACCCTGAAAAAGTCTCAACTCATTTTTGAGGTTACCCGTGATAATTCATCATTGGTCTGATCTTAAAATTGTGGGGGACACAAGTCTATCCAGATAACTTTCAAAAAATTCTCTATACTTCTAACAAAATGGATCTTACATTACATTCAACAAAATGGCCCTAGCAAGGCAATCCCCTAAGAAACATCCAGAAATCTTCCATCACCATCACACCCAGTTGCCCTCTCCCACAACTCGAGTCTATTTGTCCTAGCTTCACTGAACATATCTACTGAGAAGCAAACTTAACCTCCCAAACCTCCCAGATGTTCCAGGTTCAACCTGGCATCAAGACTCTCCTGAGCTCTCCTGGAGGTCCTCCAAGTGTGAAGTCACTTAGGTGTCACCTGAAAATAGAATGCTTCAACTCCAGAAAGATGCCTGGAACAGAGCTAAAAGGAAATGAAGCAAGAGAGGAAATTTAAAATTTCCACATCCATATAAAGAAGAATTAAATAATGTTTTCTGTTGTTTGTTAAATCTTAGAAAATAAAACACAAAACAGGTATATATTAGCATGAGTGGGGCCAGAGGAAATAGGACACTAATTGTGAGTAGGCACTAAGTATGAGGTGTACTAATTGTGAGTCCAGAGGATTTGTTAATATTTGACATAAGTGAACCTCATTTAGAACATGCAACAACATGCATTATTATTGCATCAAGTCAAAACTACATTTTCCAAAATGAAACCAAGTAGAGCTCAAAGGAAAAAGAGCTGAGTCTTCTACTTGCCTCACAGATATGTGTAGACCTGAAGCAGTGATCAAAGTGGCTGGGTAAGGTGTACTAGCACTTCAAGAATTCAGAACAAGACAGGGACTGACAACACACAGAAAGGACTACCAAACTTACATAGTCATTAAAAAGCATATTATTTGAAAATGTACTTATTTCAAAGTATATTTCCATCTATGGTCTGCCTGTAGGATATGGAAATAAAGAGGCCCTGTGATGATTCTCCTAAATTCTGGCTCTTGCTGTCACTCAGACAGAATGTTACCACAGTGTGCTCACAAGTTACTATTTATCGTATTTTTAGCTTATAGCTTACAGATTACATCACCATTTGATGCTTTCCCCTGGGTTTGATCATTATAAAGATTACATTAGAATTATCTATTTCTAACTAAATTATAAAACTTAGGAATTTTTGTTTGTTTCCCACAAAGACAGATAGTCTCCTTATTCTGCCATATAAACTTTTGCAGCCTAGAATTACAGATTTTAGAGAATTAAGTTAATTTTTCAAATTAAGACTCATGTTCCAGAGAATTGAAGACATCACTAGCTGTCAGTGGCTAGCAGTAAAATGAGGCATACTGTCATTCCACTGTAACAGACAAGTCCATGACCTCAGAGATTACTCAAAGTCTTTGTATTACAAATAGAGGTCTCTCTGCTTGCTTACTCTTACTTGATAGACATCATTGCTGTGGATTATGCTAATTGTTAATAAAACACTGATTAGCTGATAGCTAGGCAAAAAGTATAGGTGATGCAATCAGACTGAGGATGCTGGGGGAAAGAAGGGTGGAGTCAAGGAGATGCCAGCCAGCCGCTGGGAGGAACAAGACATGCTAAAGGACAGGTAAAGCCACAAACCATGTGGCAAAGCACAAATTAATAGAAATGGGTTAATTTAAATGTAATGGCTAGTTAGTAAAAAGCCTGAGCTATTGGCCAAGCATTTGCAATTAATATAATGATAAGTCTCTGTGTGGTAATTTGGAAGCAGCTCCCAGGATAGGAAAACTCTGTATGCACATCATTTTGAGAAAGGACATCAAGATCCTGATGGGAAAACCTACAGAGACAACCAAACCAAGCTAGTAACAACACATGAACTTTAGACCAACATCTGTGAAGTCTCCATGAAATAGACTAGACCCTCTGCATAATACAGACAGTTGTATAGCATGATTGCTTAAGGGGACCCCTGGCAGTAGCATCAGTATCAATCCCTGGTGCATAAGCTGGGTTTTTGGAGCCCACTACCTATGGTGGGACCCTTTATACAGCCTTGATGCAGGGGGAGGGGGTTGAACTTGCCTCTACTGAATATATTGGGTTCTGCTGACCCCCATCAGAGGCCTTACCTTTTTGGAGGAGGGATTGTGGGGGTGGGTTGAGGAGGAAGACTGGAGGGGCAAGAGGAAGGAAGAGAGGATCTGTGGTTGGTATATAAAATGAATAAAATATTCCTTAATAAGAAAGAGTTGCTATATACAGTTCTTTACATACTTTATGAAAAACAAATTTTCAAATGTTTAGCTTAGAATGTATAAATTACATCTTACTTTTTGGAAACTAAAGAGTATCTCAGTATACCATGTTGAATTGGCCCTTTACAGAAATGAACAGCCGTATCGTAAACATTGAGCTTTTTTTCCACTTGAGCAGGGATAGTGCACTTTATTAAATATATAATGTCCTACTAATATAGGTTTGAGTATAGAAATAAAGCATTCTCTAAATAATAAAACATGGAAATACTTAATAGATGGCAACCTCAGCACCACCAAGGACACATTAGATTGTCCTCAAGTTTTATACACATAAAATTTTAACAGAAGTGGCAACATTCTGTATTTAATGCTGTTTTAGAGTTTTCCTCATATTTATTTAAAATAACAGCATGCTGATGTTTTAATAAAGCTGCTATTATTTGTTAAAGATACACTGAATATTTTACAGATTTTGACATTTAATTTTCATAAATAGCTCTTAAATATTAATTCTCAATTAGTAAGTGAGTGAATGGGTAAACAGAGAGACATCATTTGCCTGAGACCACAGAATTAGCTTTAAGTATTAGTGATATGATTAGGATAGAGGTACTTCAATAGCAGGTGAACAAAATTAATCCTGCAACTTTACTATGACCAACATGTTCATACATGCAAGTTCATGTCTATCAGTACAAATGACACTATGTAATCTTTTTGACAGCTGTATTATTTATTTGGCTATCTAAATAAAATATAACATGCCCAAATTTTCATCAATGGGTATTTCTGCTACTTGCATTTTATTTTGCTCTAATAAGTAAATGCTGCAGTTTAATGTCCTTGTACACAATCTTTGCACATTTCACCACTCAGTATATTTTCTGATCTCCAAAAATTCTGTTACAAAGAATTCCTATACATCTTTCACCCAACCTTCCTCCACTGTTAACATTTTATATAACCAAGTATAATTAATTATCAAGCATTGACACTGGATTATTAATTAAACTATAAGATTTAAATCACACCAGCTTTTCTAACACAACCCTTTTCTACTCTAAGATGTTGACATTTCTGGAAAGGAGAAGAGGTTTTCCTGGAGTGTATCACTCTTTCACTAGCTAATAATTTCTCATGTTCACAATGAAGTCAGACATTTGAGGAAGGGTACTGGGAAATGATGTCTTTCTTACTTCTTCAGAGATGTCATGGTGACCATAAGTCTTATAGTGGTAATGTAAACTTTAAATGACCCACTAAGATGGTGCCCACTAGGTGTCTATACCATAAAGTAATAATTACTTTAAATAATTAATATCCTGAGAGAAATACTTTGATTATGCAAATAATGTTTCTTCAACTTCTGACTATTACATTTGTGACCCTTCAATGAGTCTATGTATAATTACTGTGATGTCTAGTGGTGGTTTCTTTGTAATTTATTAGCAATTCTTTCTGTAATGAATAAATTGCCCCAATTCCATCACTTATTTTTCCATGGATATTTATTTTATTCTGTGGGTATAAATCAGTACTATCATTTTCTTCCTTAAACTGTTCTAGCATGGGTATTTAGGAGCTCAACTGGATTGGCCTGATCTCCTGGCAGTCCTTCCTCCCTGTTTTGTATATTTCCTTACTTTTTGGCAATACAAGAGGTCTTACTTCAAATTGTGTTTCCTCTGCTCCAGGAAAAGATCCATCCACTACTCCAAGATGCCACAGTTCCTTTCTAATGACTAGAATTTAAAACTGAGGACTAGATTTTTACCTTGTTCACTGCTACCAAGGGTAAGTGATTGATTCTAGGTCTTCTTAGAAGGCAGGGCAAAGAAGCATGTAACACAAAGAAGCCCATGCCCATAGAATGATCTACATACATGCCTCTTGCATCAAAATTTATGAATTTATAGATAATAACCTGACTGCAATATGGTGCACAGGGTTCTTTTTAACCTTCCATTAGGATAGAAAGCTAGCCCTTATTATCACAAAAATATTTGCTTATTGTTAAATCCCTATAAAAACATACCATAATACTTTCTGATGCTAGTTCCCACCCCTTAAAAAACAGACCTAACTAAAATTTGGTGATTCTGTGCTGACATTTGTTTTCACCTGAAAAGCATTCATTAAAATACTACATTTTTCAAAAACTGCATATGTTTCTTCACTTAAACATTTTCTTCAGTGTAATTATAAATTATTTATCTAAAATAGGATCGTCTATAGTTACTGTTCTTATTTTCATTTTGAACAACCCATATAAACTGATTGGTTTAAACTGCTAAACTATAACACAGTGGGGCCAGTCAAAAATCTATCAATTTATTTAGAAATGAATCAGAAGGACACACTCTATGAGGGACCAAAGAGTAAGTCTAAACATGGGCAAAGATACTAATCACTGCTTGTGTACTTTTAGGATTGTGTATTGTCTGTTCTTTGTTTGTTTGTTTGTTTTTTGCTTGTTTGTTTGTTGTGTGTATGAATGTGTCATGCACAAGCACATGCATTAGTTTTTAAATGATGATATTTTCTCTTTCAAAGGAAATAATGTGATTACAAACATAAAATATTCTCTAAAATTGATTTTCAAGACTGAATGGCTTCTAAAATACAAATACTGCCCCACATTTCTATTATTTAATGTTTTTTTTCTTTACACACACACACAAACACACACACACTATTCAGGTACAAGCATGAGTATTATCCACACTTATTAGACTATAGCAGGAAGGATCCTTAAAGGAAGCTTTCAATTAGGTGGTATGAACAGGAAGAACAAAATAACATGGAGAAATTCTCAAAATATCCCCTGTTCTTTGGTTTCATTTTTCAAAAGTCAATTTTTCCAAAAAATATAACTAAGTAACATAGTGGATAAACAAAAACATAAATCTGAAAATCAGAACTATTGTGGAAATAAGAGCATACAATAGATGAAGGGCATATTTAAGAGCTTCCTTAAAATATATCTTAATATTATATATGGCAAATGAGCAGAAAAAATAGTTAGAAACAGCTCTCCAATCATTGAATATAAATTGCAATGCTTATATGCTTCAAATCCAAGGGCACCCACATTTGTAAAAGAAACATTCTTACAGCTTAAATCACACATTGAACCACACATGTTAATAGTGTAAGACTTCAACATCCCATTCTCACCAATGGACAGCTCGTTCAGACAGAAACTACACAGTGAAACAATATAACTAACAGATGTTATGACTAAAATGGACATAACTGATATCTACAAAACATTTCACCCAAATACAAAAGAATATACCTTTCTCTTGGCACCTCATGGAACCTTCCTCAAAACCAATCACATACTCAATAACAAAGCAAGTCTCACCAGATACAAGAAAATTGCAATAATCTGTATTCTATACTACATCCAGACTACTATGGATTATAGTTGGATTTCAACAACAACAGAAACAATAGAAACCCTAAAAACTCATGGATATTGAACAACTCTCTACTGAATTACTAGGTCAAGGAAGAAATAAGAAAGAAATTAAAAGTCTTCATGGAATTCAATGAAAATGAATGCTGAGCATACTCAAACTTATGGGACACAATGAAAGGGATGTTAAGTGGAAAGTTCATAGCAATAGGTGCCTGAATAAAGAAATTATAGAATTCTCAGACCAGTGACTTAACAGCACATCTGAAAGCTCTAGAACAAAAAGAAGCAGACACACCCGAAAGGACTTGAGGTCAAGAAATAAACTCAGGACTGAAATCAATAAAATAGAAACAAAGAGAACAGTACAAAGAATCAATGAAACAAAGGGTTGCCTCTTTGAAAAAATCAACAAGATTGACAAACCCTTATCCAAACAAAGTTGCAGGGAGAGAATATCCAAATTTACAAATTCAAAAACAAATTATGGGTACATAACATCAGATACTTAGGAAAACCAAAGAATGGTTATGCAATGCCTCAAAAAACCTGTACTCAACAAAATTGGAAAATCTAAAAGAAATGGAATAGGTTTGGCATTTAATGTGCTATTTGGTGTCATGAGAATTTATGAGTGTTCAATCATTTAATAAAACTTTTTATATAACGACAGAATGGCACCAACACATCTGTTCCTAGCAAGTACAGTGCATTGGATGAAAGAGAAGCCACTGTTCTAATCAAGTACCTGAGCAGAATTGAAAGAGATATCGCCTGTGTGCTGTGGGATGTTCTGTATGGCAAATGTGTTGCTAATAAAACACTGATTGGCCTGTGGCTAGGCAGGAAGTGTAGGCGGGGCTAACAGAGAGAATAAAAAGAACAGGAAGGCAGAGGGAGTCACTCTCTGCCAGCCGCCACCAGGACAAGCAGCATGTAAAGATGCCGGTAAGCCATGAGCCATGTGGCAAGGTATAGATTTGTAGAAATGGATTATTATAAGATATAAGGACAGTTAGCAAGAAGCCTGCCACAGCCATACAGTTTGTAAGCAATGTAATTCTCTGTGTTTACTTGCTTGGGTCTGAGCGGCTGTGGGACTGGCAGGTGAAAGAGATTTATCCTGACCGTGGGCCAGGCAGGAAAACTCTAGCCACACCTGTGTTTCTAGGAAGCACATTACTTTTCTTCTGAGCAAGCTTAGTGTTTTATTGCCTTTATAATTCAGTAAAGAGAGAAGTGCTTCTTTCTCAAAACCAGAAGGTGTTTCTTCTAAGGGACGTCAGTGAAGAATTCCCTTACATAAACTCAAGTTCCTCTTTGTCCTAGAAACAACAGTTCTTCTCTGGTGAGTAAATTCCCAGTATCACTCCCATTAATACACATAATTGAAAAAAAAATCTTGTCTCTATTCCAAGGAATTACATTACATTGGATGTAAGACAAGTCACTGTTTTTTTTTTCAAGTTCTTGTGCAGGTTTGAGAGAGATACTGTCTTTGATTTTAGGAAGCACAGTGCTTTTCTTCTGAGCAAGCTCATTCTTCTCATCGCATTGCTAATACGATAAAGAGAAGAGTGCTTCTTTTTTACAAAGAAAGTGTGTTTCTAGTAAGGAAACTCAGTGTTGAATTCTCTTTCATTAACCCAGTTTAACCACATGTTGCCTCTTGTCCTAGAAACAACAGCTCTTCTGTGGTAAGCAAAGTAACTGTTGAACCCCCTTTCATAAACAGTGTAAATACAATTCACATCTGTTCCCAGGAAGTACAGTGCATTGGATATAAGTGAAGCTACTGTTCTTATCAATTTCCTGAGCAGAGTTGAAAGAGATATCACCTGTGTTTCTAGGAAGCACAGTGCTTTTTTTTTTTTCTGAGCAAGCTCACTTTTCTAGTCACATTTCTAATGCAGTAAAGAGAAGAGTGCTTCTTTCTCAAAAACAAAGCATGTTTCTTATAGGGGAACTCAATGTTGAATTCCTTTTCATAAATGCAGTTTAGCCACATGTTGCCTCTTGTCCATGAAACAATGTTTCTTCGCTGGTAATCAAAGTCATTGTTGCACTCCCATTCATATACACAGTGGAACTACAACTCCTGTCTGTTCCCAGCAAGTACAGTGCCTTAGAGGTTATAGAAGCCACTGCTCTTATAAAGTGCCTGAGCAGAGTTGAAAGCAATATTGCCTGTGTTTCTATGAAGCACAGTACTTTCTTCTGAGCAAGCTCATTGTTCAGGTCGCATTGCAAATACAGTAAAGAGAAGAGTGCTTCTTTCTCAAAAACAAAATATGTTTCCTGTAACTGAACTCAGTGTTGAATTCCATTTCATAAATGCAGTTCAACCACATGTTGCCTCTTGTCCTTGAAACAACAGTTCTCTGGTAAGGAAAGTCACTGTTGTACACCCATTCATATGCACAGTGGAAATACAACTCACACCTGTTCCAGAAAGTACAGAGTGTTGCATGTAAGAGAAGCCACTGTTCTTTTCAAGTTCCTGAGCAGAGTTGAAAGAAATATCACCTGTGTTTCTCAGAAGCACAGTGCTTTTCTTCTGAGCAAGGTTACAGTTCTAGTCACTTTGCTAATACCATAAAGAGAAGAGTGCTTCTTTGACAAAAACAAAGTATGTTTCTTGTTGTAAGGAAACCCAGTGTTGAATTCCCTTTTATAAACCCTGTTAGATCACATTTTGACACTTGTCATAGAAACAACAATTCTTCTCTAGGAAGCAAAGTCACTGTTGCTCCTATTATTATAGAGAGTGGTAATTTCAACTCACGTCTGTTCCCAGCAAGTATGGTGCATTGGATATAAGAGAAGGCACTGTTCAAATCAAGTTCCAGATGAGAGTTGAAAGAGATATCAACTGTGTTTCTAGGATCATAGTGCTTTTCTTCTGAGCAAGCTCACTGTTCAGTTGCATTGCTAATACAGTAAAGAGAAGAGTGCTTCTTTATCGAAAACCAAGTGTGTTTCTTGTATGAAAACTGAGTGTGGAATTTTCTTTCATAGATTCTATTTAATCACATGTTGCCTCTTTTCCTAGAAACAACAGTTCTTCTCTGGTAAGCAAAGTCACTGTTATATTCCTGTTCATATACACAGTGGAAATACAACTCGTTTCTGTTCCCAGAAGTCCAGTGCACTGCAAGTAAGAGAAGCCACTGTTTTTATCAAGTTCCTGAGCAGAGTTGACAGAGACAGTTCTTTTCTTCTGAGCAAGCTCATTGCTCAGGTCATGTTGCTAATAATGTAAAGAAAAGTGTGCTTCTTTCCGAAAATAAAGTGTGTTTCTTGTAAGGGAACTCAGTGTTGAATTCCCTTTCATAAATGCAGTTTAACCACATGTTGCCTCTTGTCCTAGAAAAAACAGGTCATCTCTGGTAAACAAAGTCACTGTTGCACTATCATTATTATACTCAGTGTATATACTGATAACTAGGGTTCCCAGCAAGTATTGTGCTTTGGATGTAAGAGAAGCTAGTGTTCTTATCAAGTTCCTGAGCAGATTTGAAAGGAGATAACGGCTGCAATTCTAGGAAACATGGTGCTTATCTTTGGAGCAAACTCACTGTTGTAGTCCTAGTGTTAATACAGTTAACAGAAGAGTACTTCTTTCTCAAAAACAAAGTGTGTTTCTTGTAAGGTAACTCAGTGTTGAATTCCCTTTCATAAACCCAGTTAAACCACATTTTGACACTTGTCCTAGAAACAACAGTTTTTCTCTAGGAAATAAAGTCACTGTTGCACTCCATTCATTTACAGACTGGAAATACAACTGTTTTCTTTTTCCTCAAGTACAGTGCACTGGATGTAAGAGAAGTCACTGTTCTTATCAAATTCCTGAGCAGAGTTTAAAGAGATATCACCTGTGATTTGAGAAATCCCAGAGCTTTTCTTCTGATCTAGCTCACAATTCTAGTCACATTGCTAACAGTAAAGAGAAGTGTGTTTCCTTCTCGAAAACAAAGTATATTTTTTTGGTTATAAGGGAACTCAGTGTTGAATTTCCTCTCACAAATACAGTTTGGCCACATGTTGCCTCTTCCCAGAAACAACAGTTCTTCTCTGGTAAGGAAAGTCACTGTTGTACTCCCATTCATATACATAGTGGAAATATAACTTGTATCTGTTCCCTGCAATAATAGTGCATTGGATGTAAGAGAAGCCATGTTCTTATGTAGTTCCTGAGTAGAGTTGGAAGATTTACAACCTGTGTTTCTTGGAACCACATACTTTTGTTCTGAGCAAGCTTTCAAAGTTCTAGTCACTGAAAATACAGTAAAGAGAAGAGTGCTTCTTTCTAAAAAACAAAGTGTGTTTCTTGTTTTAAGGGAATGCAGTGTTGAATTCCCATCCATAAATGCAGTTTAACCATATGGTGCCTCTTGTCCTAGAATGAATTTTCTGCTCTGGTAAGCAAAGTCACTGTTGCACTCCCATTCTTAATAAGAGTAGAAATTTCAACTCACGTCTGTTCCCAGCAAATACAGTGTGTTGGATGTAAGAGAAGAAACTGTTCTTTCCTAATTCCTGAGCATATTTGAAGTAGATATTGCCTGTGATTCTAGGAAGCACAGCGCTTTTCTTATGAGAAAGGTCACTGTTCTTGTATTGTTACTGCAGAATAGAGAAGAGTGCTTCTTTCTTGAAAGTGCTTTCTTTTCTTGAAATCAAAGTGTGTTTTTTGTAAGTGAACTCAGTGTTGAATTCC
>CABHPQ010169950.1:0-34367 GCA_902168405.1 Peromyscus aztecus
AGGGTCTCCCTTCCTTAGTTAGCCGTCTCTTGAGATGTCCTCACAGACTCCCAGAAGAGGGCTTTGCTAATCTAGGCGTCTCTTAAGCTAACAGTCAAAGTTAACCATCACACAGAGGTAAGGTTGAAAGGGGAGTGGAAGGGAGACCAGGAAGTGGTGATATTTTGTTTTCTGATCTAACAAAGCTTGCCTGAAGATCAGAGGGCAGAGCTAAGCCACTGGTTAGCCATAGAGGTCAGGTAGTGGTGGCACACACCTTTAATCCCAGCACTCAGAAGGCAGAGGCAGATAGATCTCTGTGAGTTCAAGGCCACACCCTGAGCTACACAAGACTGGTCCAGTCTAAAAGAGAAACAGAGCCAGGCAGTGGTGGCACACACCTTTGATCCTAGCCCTTGGGATCTCATGCCTTTAATCCCAGCACTAGGGAGGTGGAGACAGGAAGTGATACGGCTGGGTGGAGAGAGAAATAAAAGTTGGGAGGAGACAGGAGCTCAGTCCCTTTCGGTTGAGGAGTTGGTGGGGTGAGAGGTGGTTGTCGTCTGTTCCTTTATCTCTCTAATCTTTCAGCATTTACCCCAATATCTGGCTCCAGGTTTTTATTAAGACCATTTAGGATTCATGCTACACCAGGAGTCTTGATTTTTACCCCTGACTAAACCTTCGTGACCTTGGGAAAGTCGCCGACCTGTCTGAGTGAGATTGCTCTGACGATACAGTGACCCCCCACTGTTGGTATATTGAGAGTCCAGGGATGGAGAGAGTCTGGGCCTCGGGCATGCACTGGCTTTCCTGGATGTGGAGAAGAACTTATTCTTCATCCTTCACCCTTTCTACAGCCTTCTGGGCCAAAGGGGAAAGAGGTTACAGCCAGTCCTGGCTTCGACTAGGGTCTCCCTTTGCCATGTGGGGCAGCCCTGGAGCCTACCCAAAATCCCTTTCTAGTGTCGCTCGTGTGGTGGATGAAGGTCCAGGGGACATCTCAGTTTCTAAACATCAGTGGGATGATAAGTGTTCCCCTCTCTGCCACCTTTCACACCTCATCAAGCACATACCCCCGCTTCTAAAAGCTGCTATGGAGAGCTGGGACAAGCATCCCTCAGTCCTCATCCTTACTCACAGACTTGTTACTACTGTTTAAACAAGAGCCCAGCCTTTGACAACCTGAGCCTCAAGTTCGGGTCCCTGCACTGAGGAAGAGGGATGTGCACACAGGGTGGGTAGTCTCTGGGGCTTGGGAGGCTCAGAATCAGCCACGGCAACCCGAAGAACAAAGTCCTCCCACAGCAGCGATTCCCCGGAGATGTTGCCATGGTAAAGGAGGATGGTGGAGCAGCTGGTGCTCGAAGAACTACCAGCACTAACAGAGGCTCCTGGCGGTGCACACAGATCCACCCAGCTTCATTTCGTCCGAATAGCGTGAGGCAGCAAAGGCTTTTTCTGCCAAAGGGTTTTGTGTGTGTGTGTGTGTGTGTGTGTGTGTGTAAGAACACAGGGTCTCCAGCATGCACTCAATCACTGAGCTATACATCCGGCCCCCTGGATGTGTTTTATGATGACCAAGAATCCAAGTTTGGCTTGGATAATTCTGAAGCTTCTTGCTTACTTGTGAACTCAGGAGGCTTTTGAAGAAACCAGCAAAATCAGTGTGTTGACTACCGTCACTCAAAACATAAAATTGGATTACCAAGATGCCAAACAGCAATAGTGATAGGAAGAGATGCTCACCCCAAGGACCTGTCATCAGGAGGAGGAGAGGACAGTGGAGAGCTTCGTGGGCAAGTGCCAGGCAGAGGTTTTGAGTGGGGAAGTCCTGAGTGGTCATTTTTTCCACCTGCATCTCCTGCCTGAGGATGAATGAATGCAGAGCGTGCTTCTCCTCACACATTCTCATTGGTGGAAACCTGTGTGTCGAGGTTCTGATTGGCGGAAACCTAGATAATGCAGCTTCTGATTGGTAGGAGCCTGCCTAGTTGCAGGATTCTACTGATGAATTCATGTACAGTGCAGATTTTGATCAATGGGAGAGTTGGAATATCTGGCCTGTTGTTAACGATCTCAAACTATCATGCTGCCTATATATCAACACATCATTTCCATGTACCAGGCCTTTTCTTTTGGGCCACCAACCAGCTCCCAAAGCATGACATGGAGACTTCTTATTAGTTATGAATGCTGGGCCTAGCTTAGGCTCATTTCTGGCTAGCTCTTTGAACTTAAATTAACCTGGTTCTCTTTATCTACCTTTTGCCATGGGGCTTTTTACTTTCCTTTCCTTTTGTACATCTTTCTTTCACTGCTTCTCGGGTCTGGCTGGCCTGCAGCTGCCTGGCTTCTTGCCCCAGGCATATACCTCTCTTTCTCCCTTGTTCTCTTCATTCCTCTCTCTCCAGCCTAGATGTCTCCTCCTATTTACTCTCTCTGTCTTCCAGCCCTGCCTCTCCCTCCTCTGTCTAGCTACTGGCCGTTCAGCTTTTTATTAAGTCAATCAGATGCCTTAGGCAGGCGAGGTGAAACAAATGTAACACATCTTCACATAATTAAACACACATCCTTACATCATTAAACAAATTCAACATAAACAAATGCAACACACCTTTACACAGTTAAAGTAATATCCACAGCATAAACAAATATAACATATCATTACATAGTTAAAATAATATTCCACAACATTTCCATATTTCACCGAAGAAGAGAGACATACAGCCAAGGACAGAGTGCTAATTCACACACCCTCTTCATGTTCCTAAGCCTATGACAGTGAGATGGGTACAAAGCAGATAATCTCAGAAGAGTCATAATTTAATAATCAAATAGGAAGCAAATATTCCAAGCAAGGGGAAAGAAAACAAAGAAGATTCTGCAAGATTTAAATTCATTGTGAGAAACTGTTTGTAATTCAAGTAACTCTGTGCTCTAAACCTCCGCTACTACAAGTAGCTTAACTTCTCTGAAGTTTGAGTCTCTCCTTTGCAAAATGTGGCCTGGTGACTCCAGAGTGACATTGTGCTAAGTGTCATAACAGCCGTGAAATCACTTTTAGGGGGCCTATAAGGAACACAGAATAGCATTGTTCAGGAGATTAAGATTATGGTGAGTAATATGTTATGAGCAATGTGCGTGGGAGATGATGGAGTGGATCCAGAGCTGGGAGAAAGAGGATGCTTGAAAAGGCTTGGGTGATGCTGCTCCTCGCCCCCAGCTTCTGCCAAGCGCACTACCGACCTTCTTCAGGCAGAGAGATGGAGAAGGGAGCAGTGGCCTGATGGATCACAATCGTGTGTGTGTGTGTGTGTGTGTGTGTGTGTGTGTGTGTGTGTGTGTTTGCCTGACAGCTCAGCACACAGGTATCGGCCATTAGTGGAAGACGTTCTCTACTCTGGTCCATGGTAGGTGATGACAAGGCTGGAGGAAACCTGCAGCTTGAGGAACCCCATGTGTATCATCCCTGATCTTTGTGGCCTTGTCTATCTCAGTGTCCCCCATTCCTAAAGACTTCCCATCTCCCCACTCCCAGGACATCCCTAGAGATCACAAGCCTCCGGCCTTTCACTGGAACCCACTGATACTGCATGTGGAAAGACTTTTCTTTCAACCACCGTGTTCCCAGAGTCAAAAGTTATTCATATAAAACTATTAAAATAATTGTATTCTTACATTCCGGCAATCAAAGCCGGGAGTAGAAACTCAAGGCCATCCTTGCCTACATACTGAATTCAAGGCTATCCTGTGATAGAGATCCCGGAGGTGGGAGAGGGAAGAAGAGTCAATATTAAATTGCCCAATAAACCAGCAATAAGAAAATCTTTTTTTTAAAAAAAATAGTATTTAGGAGAATTCTATTCAATTCCATTCAAAATGCTTCCAAAACATACCAGCAAAAAAAAAATAGACTTGGGAAAATAAGTAATAATTTGGTAAACATTCAAGACAGTCAATTCAGTGTTTTGTTGAACTTCCACATAAAGAAACCAAAAGGATGAACAAGGTCTGGTTGATTTTTTTTTCTTTTGTTTTAAGTCGGTAGCTTTGGATTTATTCTGATATGACACAATATTTCAAACACACAAAAGAGAGGGGCATGGTGGGTTAGTCAGTCGGTGACAACGTAGACTCACCTAAGAAGGGAGTCTCAAGAGAGGATGGGCTACAAGAGACTGCCCTGTGGGTGTGTCTGTGGGAGATCGTCCTGACTGTACTAACTGATGCCGGAAACACAGCTCACTGTGGGCGGCACCATTCCGTAGGCAGGGGGTTAAGTGGGAAAAGTGGGCTGAGCAGTAAGCATGCAGGCGTTCTGTCTGCTCCTGACTGTTGGACGTATGACCAGCTGTTTCAACTCCCTGCTTTGACTTCTCCACAGTGACGGGCTGTCACCTGGAACTGTGTACTCACATCAGCCCTTTCTCCCCTGTGTGGCTTTAATCCCAGAAACAGAAACAAAATGAGGACAAAGAGTGAATAATCAAACGACCTTATATTTAACTACTACCCTCTGTCAACAAATATGAACTTGCCCGCGGGTGGAGATGCCTTTTGTTTCTGCTTTGTGATGGGAATTTTCACGATCAAGGGATTGATTAATTCAAGTATACTTGTAGGCAGAACTTCCCCACTGGCTAGACTCCAATTCTTATGCTACTTGGGGGATTTAATGCCTGTCCCGGAACACTCATTTTCTTCTGTTATTTGGTATCCAAGAGGTTCATCTTCCTATCATTCTTACTGTGGGGAAAGAGAAACTCAGTGGCAGAGCCACTACAAATGCAGGTCTGTTGGTTATCAGCACCTGGGCATGGAAGATCATTTCTAAAATGCTATGGGGCCCAGCATGGTGGCACGTGTCTGTAATCCCAGCCCTTGGAAAGTTGAGGCAGGGGCATTATCACAAATCAAGATCAGTTTGCAATACATAGTAAGATCCTGTCTCTAAAAGGCAAAATAAGCAAACAAGTAAACAAACAAAAGACTCTGGAGCTCATAAAAGAGGCCCAGGTCCTTGTTTCAACAAAGTAAAATAAATAAATAAATAAATAAATAAATAAATAAATAAATAAATAAATAAATAAATAAATAAATATGAAAAACCTACTAAAGAATATTCCAAGGCCAACTAGAGACATCCTGTCATCCCAAGCAAAATGAGAGAAAATTCTTTCTTCCTGATTGGGAACTGTTCCTACCATTAGCCAAAGTGTTTGGGTAAAACATCTTTTAGAAGAAGATGGAGCCTGAACCCGGTTTGTTGGCATCTCTTTATTCCAACCTCAGCCCCTCATAGTGAATCGCACAACTACTAGTTGAGCAAACCCAGTAGGTCATGAATCTTAGCCACAAATGAAAAATTATTGTATGAATGAAGTTATTAGCCACAAAGGAGAGCATTTTGTTCTTCTTTGTGCTGTGATTTGTTTTTGAGACAAGGTCTCACTGTGTAGCCTCGGCTTTCCTGGAGTTCACTATTGTAGACCAGACTAGCCTGGAACTCACAGAGACCCTACCAGCCTCTGCTGGCATTAAAGGTGTGTGCCACCACACCTGATGAATGAGAGCATTTTTAAAAACTAAAAAGTTAACGATGCTAAAGAGATCATCGTTTTTACAATAGCAACTGAGTTAGGGCAATGATAAGTAAGTTTCTCTTGAGACCTTAGACCTTCAGGCAGCTGCAGGAGCTAAACAATTCTAAAGGCCTGGTCCAGATACAAGGCATTGGCACAGAGACCACAAGATGAGCTGGTCTGACACCCTAGGGTCAGCACACCTGCTGCCACCAGCTACAGCCCCTTCATCAAGTTTGGCTTCATCAGCTGGACACCAATGGATCCAGGGAGGGATTGCATTCACCTGGTGCAGACCAGACTTGGAAACCACACTGTATAATCATTTGAGGAGGAGAAACACAGCATAAGGATGTGTTAACTATTCCCAAGAGGCTCTCTACTGAGAAGAGAGGAAGACTCCAAAGAGGAGTGTAGGCCTCCTAGGAAGGAACAATCATGACTGGCTAGAGAACTCAGCTAGAGAAAGCACTCACTGCTTTAGGGTAACATCCAGGCCTCAGTCAGGGCCACATCTAGCACTCGGGAGGCATCTCCAGCCAAGAGCCCGTGAGTGCACACACACCTCCAGTTTATGTTCCACAGAAGCCATCAGTGGGTGTGGGAACACTCAGAAGCAGGAACAAAAGCCTGTTCCTTCTGATGTGTTCCCCCCACCAAGCCTTCTAGTAAGAAATCTGACAAGGGAAGTTTCCAGGGTCCAGCCCCAATACTGTAAAGCAGAACAGAGAAGCACGGATTTCAGAGTTGAGTAGCAAATCGCAGTCTTACCTATAGGCTTTCCAAATGGGAGACATCTCAGATGGCTGCTTCTAAAACTCAGTGCGTTAGCAGAGGTGACAGGGTTGTGCCTTGGAATAAGAGTGAAAAAGGAGAGTCTTCCAGACACGCATGACCACATGGGTTCAGGGAAAAAGAGTTGTAAAAGACTTCGATGTGAGTCCACATTTACAGAGCTCCAAACAAGCAAATTGACACGAGAGACTGATTAACTATGCATATATATAATATGTAATATATAGTTATAGTGTGTAATATAATATATAACTTCTTAAGTGGATAAATTTTAATAGGCCGTTCTTTTAAAAACTTTATTTTATGTGCATGAGTGGTTTGGCTGCATGTATATATGTGTACTATGTGCATTCCTGGGTCTTTCAGATGTCAGAAGAGGGGTGGGAGCCCCTGGAACTGGAGTTACGGATGGTTATGAGCCACCATGCAAGTGCTGGAAACCAAACCTGGATCGCCTGCAAGAGTTGTCAGTACTCTTAACCACCGAGCCATCTTTCCAGCCTCATTAATAAGCCATTCTTAAATGATCAAGGTAATAAAAACAACATCAAGGAAATGGTCTCTTCCGGGTGGGATGGGACTGGAGGGTAAGAGCACATTAATACACTAACAATGGTCTAGTTTCCATACTGATGGCAGTTCACGGACCTAGGTCAAATATAACTCAGACTAAAATAAAAGGAACCAAATTATCAAATATGGGTTGCAGAGTGCCGTGGTGGCAAGGTAAAATGGCTGCCTTGTTAGCATAATGTCCTGAAACTTACTGAAGCTGGAGCATGTGTTTGAATTTCTTCCCTTTGAATAAGCTGCTGGGGAAAGCATCATCGAGACTCCTCAAAAAAAAAAAAAAATGAACCACAAAATGAACGTATGATCCCACCCTCTTACTTCCTGGTCCACCCAAAAGAATTGAAAACAGGGATTCTAACAGGCATTTCTTCTTTAAAACACTTAAAAATATTTATCTGTGTGTGTGTGTGTGTGTGTGTGTGTGTACATGTGATATGACATGCATGTGTGAGTGAGTGTGCATGTGTGAGTGTAGATGCATGCATGTCATAATGCCCCCGTGGAAGTCTGAGGACAACTTTCAGGAGTCAATTGTTTCCTTCCACTCTGGGATCTGAGGATGCCACTCAGGTGGTCAGGTTTGTGTAGCAAGTATATTTACCACACAAATATGGCTCCTCTGACAGATATTTCTATGTGTCATTCATAGCAATGTTATTCACAATAAACAAGAGTTGAAACCTACCCAGCTGTCTTCCAGTGAATGAATGGATAGGTGATCAACACTACACAAAGGAGGAAATTCAAACATATGCTGCAGCTTGAGTAAGTTTTGGAATAAGATGCTAATAAGACAGCCATGGAAGGACAGATCCTGTAGGAGTCTGCTTAGCAAGGACAGCCACACCAACACACAGATGTACAGTCAGCAGGGGGTGCCATAGCTGATAATGGTCCCACAAGATGATGTCACCTAGTGTGACACTGTAGCCATTTTAATGTGTGCAAGTAGAGTCTATGACATTCACACGGAGATGAAATTACCTACATGTTTCTCAGAACTTACCTCCAGTCTTAAACACAACATGATTAAACTTCAGAGCCCTCACATACAAAGAAATGGTAAGTACAAGGGTGGTTGTCAGGGGTTGGGAGGAAGGAGGGGTGGGGGGTGTTTAAGGAGGACAGAGTTTCTGTTTGGGAACATAAAGAAGTCCTGGAGATGTATGGTGGTAACAGCTGCACAAGATTGTGAACACCACACAACAGTACACTTTATAGGGTCCACAATGCTAGGGGTGTGACTCTATCCTCAGCACCATGAATGAATGAATGGACACTTAAGAATCCAGTGTTGAGTTCTATGCCTACTAGAAAGGCTGAGAAGGTTCATTCAAGGCCCCTGAGTTACCTCATTGGGAACAGTTGACACTGGGAGCTCATGAGATCTAGTCCAAATCTTTACTTGATAAAGAGTTTTCAGAGGGATACAGAACAATGACAGAGTACTTGTCTAACATGTATGACATGCTAGGGTCAATTTACACTATCACAAAAACTGAAGAAACCACAAAAAAAGCAGTATCTCAATAAAATAGGTAAAGAATAGTCGATTCTTTTCAGTACGGAGATTGAGCCTAGGACTTCACACACAAGGCAAGAGATATAACGTAAGTTACAACTCCAAGCCTCTTCTTGCTTTTTTTTTTTTTTTTTATCTTGAGATAGAGTCTCATCTTGTTGTCCAAGCAGGCCTTGAACGTACTCTGTATCCCAGGCTGTCCTTGAATTTGAGATCCTCCTGCCTCAGCGTTGCAAATGCCTAGGACTACAGACCTGCACCACCAGGCTAGGCTAAGAACAAGCCATTCTTCAAAACATATCTCTGACCCCCTCCCCTGACCCCCTGACTCCCTGATTCTCACCCCCATCCCACTCCCACCAAAGTTTCCTGCCATGTTGGAAAAGCTCAGTCTGGGGCAAGAGCAATCACTGGACCAGAGGCTGCCACCCAGAGAGGATGACTGAATGCCCCACCCATCCTGATCCTTCACACACACTGCAGAAGGCATCTCCCTCAGGAAGCTTCTGCCTCCTCCTCCATCCTCAGTCCCACCAGGGTCTCGCCTCGCTGCCCAGTGCTGTGTTTTCCTTAACAAGCCAGGAGGCTCAGCCAGGACAGACTCCAGTAGCCCCATATGCTCAACAGGTGCTCGGTAAAAAGGGTGGGGCTGAATGCGTCACATGCCTCTAACTTTTTCTGCCCCAAGGCAAACTTTAGCTTGACTCATCATGACACCTAGTGGTGACTTCTCTCCAACAAGATAGGTAGGAAAATGCAGTTTCCCACTTGTAGCAAAGGCCTTCGGGAACCTGCTGTGAGCCAGGGACCCCCCTTGGATGGCTGCTGCCTGACCTCTGTGGGTTTACAGGCCAGCGGCACTCACATCTCCTCAGAGTCAGCGCAGCACTGACCTTGCCCCGTGGCAGGAAGCGGCCCAGGAACCCGAGGCACTCAAGTTGTGGAACTGGCATGGAGAAAGGTAGCTGAGCCACGGAAACTGTCTCTGCTACATGGCGTTACCCCCCCATATCCTGCTTCTCTTCCCCTTCGAAGACGACATGGTCCCATGTTTCAAGGTGATATCCCAATTTTCCTCTCATCTTCAGCAAATATTCCCAGGAAGGTCATAAGCAAAGCCATGTTGGATTCCTTTATTCCTCCCCGTCCTCCTCTGCAGGGAAGGAAAATCAGAGAGGGAGATACACAAGGGAGGCCCTGTCCTGCCCTCAACCTTCTTTTCCTCCAGTGTCTGTTCCCTCCTTACCTCTTTAAGCAAATTTTAAAAAACAAATCTTAGTGAGATAACATTTGGGAAGCAAAATAGACCTGGGCTCCTCACAGTACAAGCAGGACCAAACAAATGAAAACTTCAAATGGCAGAGAAAACCAGGTGATGTTTTTACCTGAGCCCGTGGAAGTGCTGTGCGGAGACCTCAGCTTCTAATGGAGTTATGTCTCAAAAGCCCACTGTTGGCTGAAAATGCATTTGCTGCATCTTACTTGCATCACAGTGTGGCCCAGCCCGCCTTAAACATGCTAGGGCACTTGCATTGACCTACAGTTGGGCAGCCTTCTAACCCAAAGCCCATTTTGTAATAGCATGTGGAGTGTTTCCCGTAATTTAATGAATGCTGCACTGAACCTGAGAATCAGGATGGGTCTACGGCATGGGAAACTAAAGGAATGATTTTGTACAATTGCAAAGTCTAAAAACCGGGAATCACGCATCGTAGGTCCAATCTTACCAGGAGACATATGAGACAATGGAGAAAGATTTAACTCCGTATTACTTCCATGTGGCCAAAGTGAAATACAAGAGAAAAAAAAAAATAAACAAGCTGTGCTGGCTAATCCTGGTTGTCAACTTGATTGGATCTGAGACTGGCTAAGGCTTGCACCTGGCCAGGTTTATGGGGGCATTTCTTTCTAGAAGGATCAGCTAAAAAGGGAAGACGTCCCCAGAGTGGGCGGCACCTTCTGGTCCAGATGCGAGTGGTCTGGGGGGAATCGGTGCTGCTTCCTCTGCCCGCCTTCGCTCCTTGCCTCGGAGAGCATCCACCCTGCCGTTGCCGCTGCTACTGTTATCCTTCGCAGACCACAAAACCCCGTTTCTTCAGCCTTCCGATGTGGAGTGAAAGCCAGAGGCTCTCCAAGAATCATCTAGGCTTTTCTTACCAGACTAGGACTTCAGTGATCCAGAATTATGAAATAAGTAGCTACCAGATTCTCAGGCTCTCTAACATGCCATATGCTAAGGGCTAGTACCCTTAATAAGTAAATAATGGCTATAAACTAATAAAAAATAAAGGCACACCTCAATAAAATAGGTTTGAAAAAGAAATAGTTCTTCAAAAGACATGCAAATTAGGGTTGGGTATAGCTAAATGGTAGAGCTTTTATATACACACATAAGACCCTGAGTTTTATACTCGGTACCTCACAAAAAAAAGGAGACACAAATCACCAATTATATGACAATTTAAAATAAAATTATTTGGTATAAGTCAAGACATTGAAGATTTGCAATGTTTAATGTTGACTGAAGTATCTGTAGAGGTGTTAAAGTGGTATGTTTTCAGAGAAAATGTTCATATAAGATGTAAAAACAGTGTATGCATTCATCTTTTATCCTGTAAACCACTTCTAGGAATAAATTCTAAGAAAACAGTTATTGAATAAAGAGACAATCTGCAGAATGGGAGAAAATCTAAATGAATGTGATAGGATTAGTATCTAGACTATATAAAGAACTCAAAAACAAACAAAGAACTCAGTTGATAAATAGACTAATGAAATCAGTAAGCAGTTACCAAAAGATATACAAATGATCAATAAGTTTATTTAAAAAAAAAAAACCTGGAGGCTCACTTGCCATCTGAAAAACACAAAACAGAATTACTTTGAGATTCCATCTCACCCCAGTCAGAACGGCAGTCAATAACAAACAAGTAACCAGAAATGCTGGCGAAGGTAGAGGAACCCTTATACACTTTTGATGGGAATGTAAACATGTCCTGCCACTATGGAAGCTAGTAGGCAGGTTTCTCAGAAAGCTACACAGACCCAAGATATGACCCAGTCATGCCTACCACTCCTAAATACTCACCTGAAGACCTCCAGGTCACCACATTCCAGAGACACCTGCACACATGTTCACAAGAGCCAAGTTACAGAACCAGCCTAGGTGACTAATCATAGGGGAATGGATTCAGGAAGTGTGATATATACACGAAAAGATCTGTTTCAGCTAGAAAGAATAACCAAGTTTTATTGTTTGTAGGAAAATAGACACTGCTGGAGATAATTAGATTAAGCAGAGGAAGCCAGTCTCGGTGATTCCGAGATCGTATACATTAATAGATGCATAAAATTATGAGTGCTGTGAAAGGATGAGCAAAACTGTCCAGGGATGAATCAACAAGGACTAACAGGACTGGGAAATTCAGGACAAGGGAGGGTAGGAAGTATGTGTGGGTGTGCTCAATGTACAATATGTACTCCCGTACAAAAACGTCCTTATGTACAATGTTCAATGGAAAACAATAAAGCTACTAAGAGCACAAAGGTGCAACAACATGCCATCAAAGCAAAAGCACGTATACGTGTGTGTACTTAAATTAATTTGCTTCCCATAGCGTAATGATTTTTATTTATGAAGCCAATAACTTGACTAAATACTGACCTAGCAGATATTGATCCTGTGCTATCCTCTCTCAGTTTCAGATGTGACAATGCAACTCTATGTTTATTAACATAACCCTGCCCCGGAATACACCGATGAGCCTTATCAGCTGGGAAAATGGGAGAGTTGTCTGCAAACCCCATGCAGACTACACACATTCACTGCACATTCACTGTTCAACCTGCCCACTTAGCTCCTCCTTCCCCCTTTACCGTGTCTTTCTTTAGGTCCTTGCCAGAATCCTGAGCCTGCTTGTCCTGACGCCCTGGGCATTCTTACTCTTTCTGAAGGCACCAACCCTGTCTCCACACAGCTGCTTGCAGACCCCCACCCCGGCTCCACACAGCTGCTTACAGACCCCTACCCTGTCTCAACACAGCTGCTTGAAGACCCCTCCACTCCCCACCCCCCACCCCCGTCTCCACACAGCTACTTGCAGACCTCCACTGCTGGACCCTAATTCAAAGAGCATTATTTTCTCTCCATCTTCCCCAGTAGCTACCAAGATTTACAACTTGCTTGCCTTGTTTTTGTTTTTTCTCTCAAATTCTAATGAAATAGTTTTTAAGCTTAAAAGAGGGGGAGAGAGGCGCATGGGGGGTGGGGGGGACAACTGGTTTTATCTATGGCTGGATGTAGGATGTTTATTTTCTTCGTAGAGCTTTTTAAATCTAGACAACAAGAATGCATTGTTTTAACATGTGAAAATGCAAATTTCATAAGGACAGAATAAGCCCTACCTTGTCCAACTCAGTTTTGATGCCTGACAGCTGAGGAACATATACGGGAACGAGGAACCACAGAGAAGTTGCATTCTCGGATTCAGCGTGCACTCCATGGCTCCTAATTCCCTTTAGGGGAGCATGGTCTTTACGAGGACCTCCTGCCAGGCCCAGGGCAGGAGGCACCACAGTAACACTGCACACCCCATAGGTAATGCTGATTCAGAAAGCACAGAGCCCGTCAGCAAGTGGCCTTGCTGGGTTTCCTGTGTCACGGGTTTTCCTGCCTAGAATAGATCCTTCCCTGGGCTCCCATTTACAGTAAATGTAATTACATCTTAATGGCATCCATCTTGATCTGTCACTTTTTCCACGGCTCCTATTTTTAACCAGCACAACGGGAACATTTGTCCTCTCGTTCACTGATGAGTTTTCAGGCCACGGTTTGGCTTTTAAGATGACAGTGCCCTTAATCTTGTTGTGGATTCTTGAAATAACAGCCTGTAATTAAGACAACGGAGCACAGGCAACCTCATTCGGGTAACAACGGTAGCTCAGCACTGAGCGCAGGAAACGGGACTCAGCAGCTGGGCTAGAATGGAGAGCATGCCCTGGTGTTTAGAAGCCTTTAGTCAGGCTGCCCAACTGAGACAGGAAGGCAGCCTGGGCTATTTCCTCCTCAGGACAAGCCCCAGGAAGTAGATCTGCCTCTTGCACAGTGGCATGGGGCTGAAGGGGTAGCTGAGCTCTCTACCAATCCAAGTGCAATGGAGAAGGGGGTTTGCTCTACCCCCTTGGACCTTGACTATCTTGAGAGCTTTAAGCCCTAGAATGTCACAGAGCCACACAACTTCCCCTTGGGACACTCCCTTTTGCGGTCCATGATATGCAAATCTGTCCAAGAATCCCCATCGTGCGTCCAGCCTTCTAACCATCTCAACCGGGCTCAAGCATTGGAAGGATGATTCAGGCCTGGCTGGCCCTTGAGTCCCCAACACCCTCTTGTGTCTTTCCCTTACTGAGGTGCCTACACTGTAGCGCGTGGACAAGCCACACCCACAGCGTCTTGGTCCATGAAATTTATAGAGATGATGGCAGCCGTGCCATTCATAGAGTTCATGGGTTGTTGGGCAGCGGTGTTAACCTGGTCTCCAGGCTTGATGTGACTTTACTAGTACTTTCCTGAATTAGAGACCCTGTTCTAAGCAAGATACAACATTAGCTTGCAGTATAATGCTAACACATCTTTTTCTCACAGCCCCATGGAATCCACACAAAGATGTCTGGATTTTTACAGTAGAGTAAAACAGAACTCCACCAAAGCATGTCACGGAGGTGGAAGCCGGTGACTGAGCCGGGCAGGAGAGAGCCTTTAAATTGAGGGCACAGAGCTCCAGAGTAAAGGCCTTAAACCCCTGGACAGTTCATTTGCTCAAACCTTTCTGCCCAAAGCTATTCATGGCCTCAGGGATCTACTCAGCACCCTTTGTTCTTGGTCTTGACTTAGTGGGATGAGATCTGAGGCACTGGGGAAATCCACCTATTTTGCATACCTTAACATAAATCTCCCACGTGCCTGACTACTGTCTCCCTAGGAAAGGCCAACCTCATTATGCATCTTTCAGACCAGCCTCAGGAAGACTCCTGATTCTGACCTGATTTCTTGCAGGCCCAGGGCAAGCGGGCACTAATTTACACCATGCGGCCAATGATACAGCCTTCAGCTGTGAGGTCCCTTGGCAGTCATTGTATTTGGGTACACATTTGAGCTCCCCCTCCCCGCCCCCATGCTCCATATTCTTGTGTGCTTACTCAGCAGGCCTGCTGATTCCAAAAGAGGACACTTCGAGAGAGTGGCCATCAAGGAGCTCCAGGAGCTCTTAGGAGCTGAATTTCTCTGCTTCCTTAAGCACCTGCACACCCGTTGGCACATTCTGGTCGACCAAGGATAAAGCTGGTAACCTTCAGTACAACCCCTTTTTCCTAACGCTCTTCTGCTGCCTCGAGGTTTTTCCTAGAGTAGGTCCAACCCTGACAGGGGTGCCATTAGATCAAGTTAAAAATCTCTTCCTCTCTAGGTATCAATCAGAAATCAATGACACCTTCCATCTGGCTGATCCTTTCCAAATGAAAGAAAGTCGGAACAGAAATGGCCTCTTTACACACCTCCTGTCCTGTCTGCATTCAGTCTCTCATGCTCCCTCCTTTCACTTTCTTTCCTCTCCTCTCCTCCCCCTCCCCCCCCCCCCTCTCTCTCTCTCTCTCTCTCTCTCTCTCTCTCTCTCTCTCTCTCTCTCTCCCTCTCTTTTCTCTCTCTTTCTCTTTTTTCTATCATGTTCCTGTGGGTCCAGGGTTAGGTTAGCAGCGGGTCATAACAAGTATAGACAGGGCAAGTCCTAGGAGAACTGCATCTATTTGAAATAAGACATTGTCTTAGCCAGGCGGCAGTGGCACACGCCTTTAATCACAGCACTCAGGAGGCAGAGCCAGGCGGATCTCTGTGAGTTCGAGGCCAGCCTGGGCTACAGAGTGAGATCCAGGACAGGCACCAAAACTACACAGAGAAACCCTGTCTCGAAAAACCAATATTGTCTTAGGGTTTCTATTGCTGTGATGAAACACCATAACCAAAAACCAAGTTGGGGATGAAAAGGTTTATTTGACTTATACTTGCATATCGTTGTTCATCACTGAAGGAAGTCAGGACAGGAACTCACACAGGGCAAGAACCTGGAGGCAAGAGCTGATGCAGAGGCCTTGGACGGTTGCTGCTTACAGGCTTGCTCCTCGTAGTTTGCTCAGCCTGCTTTCTTATAGAACCCAGGACCACCAGCTCAGGGATGTGATCACCCACCATGGGCTGGGCCCTCCCACATCAATCACTGATTAAGAAAATGCCCTACAGCCAGATTTTATGGAGGTGTTTTCTCAATTGAGATTCTCTCCTTTCAGATAACTCTAGCTTGTGTCAAGTTGACATAAAACTAGCCAGCACAGCTGTATAGCTTCCACACCACAGAAAGGACATCTCTACATGACTTAGAACTCATTTCAAAGGTATTCTCTCCCAACCCACTGGCACCGATTGCAATGTAAACATACATCCACCAACACTAGAAGTTCTTTCTTCCAAGACTAGTCACCAGCAGGAACAGAGGCAGAATAGAGCTTGGGAGAAGGCTTGGGGGACGATAGGAAAAATGGAACGAGAAGCTTTGAGGGTCACTCCCGTACACTACAAAATGTCCCTTCTGCTTCGGGTTCTGCCCATTTCCTCTCTCAAGCCCATTCTAATTCAATGAGAAATGGAGAATGTGCCTTGGACCCCAGTGGCCTTCATCCTGCTGAGTGTGGAAACCACGTGCCTCTACTGAGGACCCACATCTTGAGGCTGGAGAGATGGTTAAGAGAATCCACACCTTAAAATTCTCCAGAGATAAATGGAAGGCCCAGATGGCCCAATGGTGCTCCAGCCTCCTCACTCCTATCGATACCATCCCAGCCTTCAGAAGCTGAGCCTCCTCACACTGGTGAATGGCTGGCTGGGTAAAACTCAAGACAGTGATGCCATGGTGGATATGAGAAGTCAGTGAGGGAAAACGATAAAATAGCAATTTCATCGCTTGAAGAATTGTCCTGGAAGTGATGAAGCCAGGTGTGACAACTGAAAGGCTTCATGCTTTCTCTGGAAAGGCTTCTTCTAGTTCGGACAACAGAAAGCAAAAAAAGACCTAGAGAGATGAGTACTTTCTAACACACTAAGAAAAATATGGAAGAACAAAAGAATAAATACAGTATATGAGAAATACTGTGTGCAATGGCAGCCACATGAGACATAAGGAAAATGGCATAAAGTTTCCTAAATGATAAAGTTAAAAGACACCATTAAGAATTTTCCCCTTAAGTTTTACTGATGTACTTACAAGTTTCCAGGTCGTATGCGGCCCAACTGAGCATCAAAAGCAGTAGACCAGGAAGCTAAGCCCACATTGCAAATCTTTCCTGTGCTAACATCTCAAAATGAAATAAAATAAGACGATGATGATGATGATGGTGGTGGTGGTGGTGGTAACAGCAAGACCATAGGCACCCATGAAACCTGCATCTTCACTTAATCCCCACAACGAGGACACGGGCTGGCTCCTCTGCATAGACAGGAAACTGAGGCCCAGGGAAGTCACGCGCTCTCTAATGGCACTATGAGAGGCTCACAAGCTCTACTGCTGTGACAAAGAGCATAGACAGCCAAGGAGCCACGTATTTCAGGAAGGTTGCTGCCTTTCGAGTTCCCTCAGGTCTCAGTCTGACATATTCAACAAGATCCTCATTTGGCCGCCCATTCAATTCTCAGGGAAGGATCTGGACCCAACCAGCAGAGCTTCAGACCCACTTATAAACCAGAGAGCCAACGTCCTGTTTCAGAAGGTCCTATATTTCCATCAGGTCAGCTCACAGTTCACTGTTTTGTTTTGTTTTCACTGTGCAATTAAACTGAAAGAAATATGGACCCGTTTCTTGGGCTGGGATAGAGCTCAGCAGAAGGGTGCTGTCCTAGTGAGCACAGGGCCCTGAGTTCGGCATCACACACTGTGGGGGTGGGGTAAGTGCTGACAACAGTTCCTTTTATTAAGTATTACAAGAGCCAAGCAACTTAATAAGATTATGACCAAACATGCTTAGCTATTTAAAATATATATATTTTTTTTTCAACAAATATATATGAAAACTGGAAGAAAATGAATGTATGTGTTCTGCTTCTTATTGACGCCAGGGGAGTGAATGATGGACACCCACACAGTGCCTTCAGCTCGGAGCTGGAGGCTAATGTCACCTCACTTCCTGTCCCACCCAGTTCACAGCTGCATCTGCTACTGACACAGAGAACAACACAGCTCTTACCTTAAAGCGAATAAGAGATCGTTTATTCTGGAGCCACCTTGAGTAATCAGGCCCTGGGAACACAGATTTAGGCTACCCCCAAATTCCACGCTCCAGTGTGGAATCAGTTTCATGAAATTTTTCATAGATTTTACAGAACAAAGAAGGTCATAAATCAAGGTCAGTTTAAAATACTTTGGTGGATACATCGGAGAGGTAGGTAGATGGAGGAAGCTTTTCTATAGGCCTCAGATACTATTTGATCACATGCTTAGCTTTTGGGTTGGTGGAAGCTAACAGTCTGCTAAGGTAATAGATTCCAAGAATTTCTATCTATTAGTCAAAGGATGTTAGTTCTGACACAGAGGTGGGCAAGGAATGGCTGGCTATTCAGGGGGCCAAAGCTAGTCCAAGATAATGTTAACAGCCTCTGGACCTGTAACATTCCAACCTCTCCACATCACTCTGATTTCAATCAGCCAGTCTTTGCTGACATAGCTTCTTTTTAGGAATTCTGGTTTACATTATTTATCAAAGGGGAAACAGCCAAGGAACCTGCTTTGGAAAGGCGCGACATAGTCCGAAGTGGCACAAACTTGTATTGAAACTGTCGCCCACCTAGAGCTGGACTGAAAACATGTAGCATGGCTGCCCTTGAAACCTAGAGTGTCTCAAAAAAACTTGCTGCAGAGATTTGGGGCAGTTTGGGAGCCAAACCATTCATTTCTCACATCGGGTTCCCAAGAACACTGGGACAAAGTCAGTAAAGGAGAGGGCCTGGAGGTGACAGATCTACTGACCCTGATGAGGTGCTCTCAATAGGACATTCAGTAAAGGTGCATGCTATGGGTGAGACTAACATGCTGTAGATGTCTCAAGCTCCACCAGGAAGAAAAAGTTGTGCTGAGGCAAATATCCACTTTTGTTAGTCAACTTTTTCCTGCACACATATATTCACATAATAGATACTGTGTAATTACTCTATGCCTCAGGTGGTAATAGAATATCTGTTGTGTGGCTCAAATCATTCCAGCTTTAGCCATCAAGAGATCTGATCATTGGCTGCTACCTCTCTTTGATGCATCCCCGTTGTTACGGTGATAGATCTTTATAACTGTAAGAAGCCGTCTCAGAAAGTTACTTACCTAAAGTTTTAATCTTTCTTTAGGAGATTGCACTAACTTTAACAAGTACTCAAGGGGTTGTAACAGCATCACTCTTATTAGAAGCTGGTATTCTCAGCATGTTAAAGTTTAATAAAGAAACTTAATAAACACACATAGAGAGTTGAAGTTTAAAAGCTGGAGTGGTCAAGTTAAACTCAAATAACCTGATACATCTTTACCACTCCTGACTCAGTCTACATCATCACTCATTCAAAGCACATTCGCTCCTCGTTTTTAACATTTGTGAAGTCAGGGTACCTCTAAAAGGTTTCCTTGGCTTGGCCGTAGCCATTGTGATTAAATTGTCGGCGTGTGCCACCTGCTGGTGGGATCTGGAAAGCACCATCATCTTAATTAGCAGGATTGGTTCAGAAGTTGGTGTCAGGGACTGGGGGCTGTGATAGGCCTGACCATATTTTTGTTTAGAGGAATTTTGACTTTGGTACTTTGGGTTATGAAAGCAGTGGAATGTTTTAAATGCTGCTTAATGGGCCTTACTAGTGGAAGCATGGAAGACAGTGGTGCTGAGAGTTATTTGAACCGTTGGGGGGGCTCACTCAAGAAGTTCCAGAGAAAATGTTAGTATGTGGCCTAGAGACTGGTCTTGTAATATTTTGGTGAGGAAACTGGTTGCTTTTTTGCTCTTGTCTGAAGAGTCTGCTTTAGGCTAAAGTGAAGAGTTTTGGATTAATTCCATTGGCAGAAGAAATCTCCTAACAGCCTAGTATAGACTCTGTTGTGTCGATATTAGTGGTAACTCTAATGGAGATTTATAATGAAAAGGAGCAAGCTGAGCAGGGTAAGTTACCAAATGTAAATTCTGGGGAGAAAAAGAGCCCCAGGAAGTGGAATGGAGCTAAGTCCTGTGTTCAAGGAGATAAGCGAATTAAGAAATGGAATGAAGGGAGCGGTGACCTCTGGGCAAGATCCCATCCAGCTAGGTTTCCAACTTGTGGAAAGAAACTAAAGAAAAACTTAGATTGGGGTTATGGGGCACACCTTTAGTACCAGCACTGGGAAGTCTGGCAGATCTCTGAGTTAGAGGCCAACCTGGTCTAGAGATACAGTTTCAGGACAGCCGAGCTTAAGCAGTAAAGGAAACCATGGAAAACAGAACTCTGGTGAAGATATAATTGAACTAGGGGGCCGTGTTCCAGCCCCAGAAAGCAGAACTTGGGAGTTTCAGCCACATGGTCCTGGCTTTAGAGTTAAGGATAAAAGAAATGGGTTATGGAATTTGCCTCCACGCCTAGCCTGATAGACAGGCCATTGCATGAAGCTGTGCAGTTGAAGCCTGGATTGCCTTGGAGAACCCAAGATGTTAGAGATGCCAGAGTTGTGGCATACCTGCCAAGGAGAGCTGCTACCAGGGAGTGGAACCAGTCCAAAAGAAAGAAATATGTTGCAGTCAACAAAGCTGAATGGAGTTGGAGATCTGAAGAGCATTTTGACATCAGACACGGAGATGCATAGTTTGGAGTTTGCCCAGCTGTTTTTCAGTCTTGTTTTGGTCCAGTATGTCCTCACTATGCTCCCTTCCCTGAATTTTGGAATGGTAAAGTATATCCTGGGCCATTATATGTTGGAAGTATGTGATCTGCCTTTTTATTTTGATTTTTACAGGTGATTACAGTTAAGAGATTGCATGAATCTCAGAAGAGACTTTGAACTTTTAGACATTGTTGAGACTGATAGACTAGGAGAACATTTGAAGTTGGACTAAATGAATTTTGCATTATGATAGTGTTACACGCTTATGGGGGCCAGGGAGTGGAATGTGGTGGTTTGAATGTAATTGGCCCCCATAATCTCATAGGTAGTAACACTATTAGGAGGTGTGGCCTTGTTGGGGTGGGTGTGGCCTTGCTGGAGGAAGTGTGTCACTGTAGGGGAGGGCTTTAAGGTTTCCTATGCTCAGGATACTGCCCAGTGTTTACTTCCTCTTGCCTGAAAGATGTAGGACTCTCCGCTACCTCTCCAGTATCCTGTCTGCCTGCATGCCACCATGCTCCCCACCATGATGATAACGGACTGAACCTCTGAACTGTAAGCAAGCCACCCCAATTAAATGTTTTCTTTTTTAAGAGCTGCTGTGGTCATGGTGTCTCGTCACAGCAATAAAAACCCTAAGACAGAGCTACTCAATCAAAGGACACTTTAGGAATACTGTACCCAATTCCTTTCACTTGCTCTCCTTCAAATGTATGCACGAGAAGGATGAACAACAAAAAGCCATGCCTGGCTAGCCAAGCAATCTCTTCTGAATGAGTAAAGCACAATCAGGAGCACGCAAGCTCAGAACCATGTTGACCTGCAGCATCCGTTGTCTTCTCCCAAGGCACGGACACTTGCTCTGCTCTAGAGCAAGCACAGCTCCAGAAAGAAATGCAGTTAACATCCCCAGAGAGCAGCCCTCACCTGGAGCCAGGAATGGGGAACCCCAAATCCGGGCTCCCATCTGTGGGTGGACAACACTGGAGGGTGTCTGCACTATCCAGTGATTGTCTTTCTTACCCTCCAGCCTGGTCCTCAGTCTTCCCCACCCCCACCCTGACTTCCTTTCTCAGTCTTCTCTTCTGCAGCCTGGGGACGCCTCCCAATCACTGCACCCAAGTGCTGGCTCAGGCCCTACCTTTGGGCAGATCAAAACTAAGACTTGGGTAGCCCTCCAGTTACAACATATTCTTACAGACACAGGACAGTCGAGAACTGAACACTGCTTTCCCACCTCAGTTTCCAATTGTGACGATTCATGAGCCACCATCTTTTAAAAATAAACTTCTAGTATAGCTTTTTCCTTAACTAGGAAGCTAGAGAGCCCTACACCTCATATCCAGTTTCTTGACTGATATCATTTCTCAATATTGGCAGTTATAGATTTTCAGAAGGACCACAGAGCTAAGATGCCCTTTTCATCAAATGAAGCAGGCCCCATTGTCAACCTGGCTTGGCATGGATTTTGACCTTTTCCCCTGCAACCTCCCACCTCCACTGCACTTTGAAAACCACCCATTAAGAATGGAGTGCCTTAGGGGTTAGAAAACTACATGAAGCTACTTGGGGGTTCTTTGTGGGGCTCGCTCCCTTCCTCCCCTCTGTACTCAGTCATTTATCAGCATGGTTCACAGCTATGATGTCGGCTTTACTGCGTTGCTCCAGAGACCTGTCCAGCAATATACACCCATCACTGTAGCCTGGGTATTCTTTCCCTGTTGTCTAGTGTTGCCATACTTTCTGAAATGGCAAGGCCCTCCAGACTCACCTGCATCTATTGCTGTGCAATTAGAAGAACCCTGTGTTTAAGAAGCAAGTTTCTGGGCTAAGGAGATGGCTCAGGGGTTAAGAGGGCTTTCTGCTCTTGCAGAGGACATGGGTTTGGTCCTTAGCACCCACATGGCAGCTCATAACTGCCTGTTAACTCCAGGTTCCAGAGGATCCAATGACCTCTGTGGGCTTGCTCCTGCACCCTGTGATGCACATAAACTCACGCAGGCAGGCACACATACACTTAAGTAAAAAGGGTAAGTTAGCCGGGCAGTGGTAGCACACACCTTTAATCCCAGCACTCGGGAGGCAGAGGCAGGCGGATCTCTGTGAGTTCGAGGCCAGCCTGGTCTACAGAGCAAGATCTAGGACAGGCACCAAAACTACAGAGAAATCCTATCTCGAAAAACACCAAAAAAAAAAAAAAAAAAGGGATAAGTTAAATTTTTTTTTTAAATGAAAACAAACTAAGTCTCATCACCTCTGTCCATCTAAATGAAACAAAGGCAGCAGAGGGGCGTGGCAAATGCCATGGGCACATCCCCTGGAATTAGCTTAACTACAGACACTGGCAGCTCAGGCTCCAATCACAATCCCAGTTTTAGATGATGATGATGATGATGATGCCGGTGTCTGCAGCAAGTACAGACAGATGCTGAACAGCTGCTTGAGTGCCAGCACCGTGTTAGTAGGCGGAGCTCACTGGCCAAGGCCACAGGCACCAGAGCCGTTGCTGTGTACCAATCCTTGCCACCACTGTATCCATCAACACGGTCGTTATCTGGCATGGAGGAGGCAGTGTTCACATTTAGATCAACGTGATACAGTGACTGTTAGCATTAGGTCTTGCTTGGGCTCCTCAGAAGCACCAAGCCTGCAGCTCCCCACCACTACGCACACTGCCTGCGTCTGGGTACAGCCCAGATGTAGTGTAAAAATTAGTGTAAAAAATTCAGTCTCAAGGCAGTGGTTCTCAACTTTCCTAATGCTGCGACCCTTTATTACAGTTCCTCATGTTGTGAAGACCCCAACCATAAAATTATTTCATTGCTACTTCATAATTGTAATTTTGCTGTTATGAATCATAATGTAAATATCTGATATGCAGGATATTTGATATGAGACCACCCCCCCCCCAAGGAGTCGTGACCCACAGGTTGAGAATCATTGCTTTAAGGCAAACGTAACATCTAACTTTACAGTGTTCAGTCACTATAGAGATTCTAAAAGCAGCGCTTGGACAAGCCACGCCGGGTCTTTACAAGTGAAAACACTCCTGAGATTGCTCCAACCATTAAAACTTCACGAGCACCTTTGATGCCAAACACCTCAAAAGGTGTGCTTTAATTCAGCAGCGTGGGCTCTCACCTAACAGAAAACAAGACATTCTCACATACAAAGTGGGTCCCTGCTCACTCTCAGTATAAAATAAAATGTACAATATAATCTGAACAAACTCTGTTCTTAGACTCTTATCTCTAAGACTGTAAACCTTATTTCCAGAAAGCAAATCTAACCAGGACCTGATAGTCAAAAAAAAGCTTCTATCTTTTTAGGTATCTTGGTTTTGCTTCTATGACAGGGTCTTGGTGGTGTAGCCTTGGCTAGCTTGGAACTTTGTAAACCAGGCTGGCCTTGAACGAGACCTGCCTGCTCCAGCCCCTCAGTACTGGGGTTAAAGGTGTGCGCCACCATCACAAAGAATAGCTGGCATCTTAACAGCCTGAGATACACATTAGCTTAACTCTAAGAAAGACTTCACTGAAAACAGACACGGCAGTAAGTTGATATCTGTCAGCTAATTTGATAAAAACAGTATTTGTCTCAAAAATATTTTCAGCCATTTCTTCAAACAGGACACACATTAAGATTTTTCTCCCACTTGGAGATTATTCCTATATATATTTTAGTTGATATATTTTTAGCTGATAGTTCTTTTGCTAGCTTTATAAAATGAAAATAAAAGTGTAGTTATAAAGCTTCTCATTTTTTGCAATTATTTTTTAAACAGTTAATTTATTCACATTATTAACAAAAAACCAAAAAAAAACAACTCCATATTCTTTTCTACACAGTTGCATGTCAAAAAATACTAAACAGTTTCATGGTTTACTGAAATACATGTAGGAAAACAGATATTTGGCATAAAGCTTGCTTAAATTTCTCTTAAAGAAACATTATTAATTTAAAAAGAGTTCCAAGGAATTTAATAAAATTTCCAGCGATGATTATTTCTGAATGTATAAAATTTAAATAATTATAAAAAGGTTAAAAACCAAAATATGATAATTTTTTTGCTTTTTCCTCCTTATTAAAAATCCAGATAATACGTCCTATCAAGAAAGTTCAAAAAGGTACAGTGGCTGTTATCTTAGTCGTCCTCAGAATCGCTGTCCCTTCTCATGGGGACAGAGCCTCGCACTGAGGACAGCAAGACATCCTCGACTGGCTTCTTGGGGTTCTCCTCCAGGTCTGTCTTGATTGCTCCTGACTCCGACAGTTTCCACTCCAACTCTGCGAGACAAAGAAAAAGCAAATAGCGTAAGGCACCAGGTCCCCTCAAAGGAGTCCCCACCCAAAGCCCATAAGACAATTTAAATTTTTCCTGAGAGGGTTAAAAAAAAAAAAAAGAAAATCAAAATTTGGTGACCATTTTAGTGCCGTTTGAAAGAAGAGATAGGCGGGAAAAAAAAATTAAATTCTTAGGAAGGAAAACTTGAAGTGCCTTTTCAAGTGATGAGCAAATAACATACTGTATAAACTGGAACCTGCGTGCAAATGACCGGAAGATACAAAGAACAGCGTGCCGGCCAATGCTACCGCCTCTCGGCTTCCTCATGGAGCATTCAGAGGAAACACCTCTACAGTGCGGCTGAACCTAACAGCGAGATCTCATTTTAATTAATAAAAGGAAAATTTCCAGCTTCACAGGGTCTGATATCCTATCCATTCAACTCAAAGCATTCATGTGATGGGTGCCCACGAACATGTTCCTGTATTATAAACTCCACTCTTACCATCAATGAAAGGCCACACGGCGGGAGACCTGGGGAGCAACATCAGGTGCCATCGAAGACCCCAGGTAGCTCGGCTTTCTTAACTGGACAGTCCCACTACAACTGACAGCTGGCTCTAGTTTATCAAACTTTATGATCTAAAGTCCTCCATGAAACAGGGTTTGAGGGGTGGTTGCCAAGGGCTGGAGATACAACCAGACGGTCAGATGGTAAAAAACCTTCCAATGTACGATGAAAAGCTCTGAGGGCCTAAGGGGCAGCCTGGTGACCACAGCTAATAAGGAACTACATACCCGAAACATGCTTAGAAAGTAGACATAATACCGTCACCAATGGGAGGGGGTAAGGGAGCAAGGTGACAATTGAGCTCAACTGACTGTGATCTTGCAGTGAACATGTTGTACCCCTTAATAACTTTATAACCTTAAATAGTTATATTTTTTTAAGTGAGTCACACCTCAGTAATGCCGGGGGCAGTGTGCACCACCAAGATGATCATATACCTTGAGTATTTTTAGCTCCAGGTATTATGGTTGAATGCTGTGAAAACAGGCTCTTTACAGGAAAAAGTAAGGTTTCTGATTCTTGACTCAAGACTGTATTTATTTATATGTACACAGGCACAGGCACACACACACACACACACACACACGTGCATTCAACATTACTATTCACTTACAGTCACTATATATACAGATGTACTAACCCTCACGTAAGAACTTTTCTGGAAATAAAGACAGTAGCACCAGCTGTACACTGGTAGTTAGAACTGGGGTGCCTCACTAGGACTGCTAACTAGTTAGACATGACATGCCTCACCAGAACTGCTAGTTAGACATGACATGCCTCACCAGAACTGCTAGTTACACATGGTGTGCCTCACTGGATCTGCTAGTTAGACATGGCATACCTCACCAGAACTGCTAGTTAGACATGACATGCCTCACCAGAACTGCTAGTTAGACATGGTGTGCCCTGAGTCACCAGAACTGATGTTGACTTCTGTTGTCCCTATAGCAGTCTGGCGCTGGGGCATTTAAGAGGGACTGATGTCACAAGACTACACTGATTCTCCAGAAAGTGGGTTGCAGGTGGCTGTTAATCCCAGAAGTCGGGAGGCAGAGGCAGGCAGATCTCGGTGAATTCAAGGCCAGCCTGGTCTACAGAGAGTTCCAGTACAGCCAGGCAGCCAGGGCTACAGAGAAACCCAGTCTCAAAAAAACAAACAAACAAACAACAAAAAGGAAAAGAACAGGATGTGACTACCCAGCAAGCTTGCCATGCCCTCTCAGTCGCTCCCACACATCCTCCTTCCTCATGTGCCTCCCCCTTCTCCACCAGGACACAACACAAGGCCTTCCCCAGAAGCCAACAGAAGTCTGCTCTGACATCCCAGCCTTCAGAATCAGAAGCCAAAGTAAACCTCCTTCAGGTGTTTTTTGCTTTCAGAAGAGAAAACAGACTAAGGCATAACCTCGTCTCACAGTACAACCACAAGAACACAAAATCAGGTATGTATTAATTTGTAACACTGTGTGCCTCTGAACACTGGAATATAACTGACATGTCCTGTGTATGTGCCCATGTCTGTACTTTCTAGGCTGAATAACTGAGTGTGAAAGTACATAAAACCATGTTTAAAAAGTATATTTTGAAGAGAAGTAAAGCAGTTGGATGGATTATATTTCACCGAAGAGATAAGAATTTCACTTGACAGAGATGCCTCTAGCCTCAGATTCTGAGTCACGTGTCATATATATTTTAACACCCCTATGGGTAGCAGGTATAAAGGAATACGTTAAGAGATAGAATTAAATGAAATTTAAAATTAAAAACTACTGGGAGTCAACTAAGACTACAGGAAAACAAAAACACACATAAAAGCATGTGACATTATCACATAAGCTAAACTAAAAGCCAAAAACTGTGATCTTAAGCTTCACCTGAAAACAACGTTCGACCGGATAAGGGGAATATAACAGATGTGAATCAGAAGTAAAGGTGAGTCCAGGGTGCCTCCTCTCACCGAGAACAAGAGACCCAGCTCACTGCTCCTGGTGGCTCTGCAGGAGTGAGAAATTCCATGCGCTCAGCCATACAGAGGCGGAGGTAAACTGGACAAACCATGACACCTCTCTAGGAAGCTGGCACTCCCTGTCAGGGGGTGTCCCTGCCCACCTCTCACCAGACCCTCAAGCCGTCAAGAGCTCCTCACCATCTCTCGTCATGTTCATGCCGCCGAACACCAGAGGGCCAATGAACTGGGCCTTGATGTCCCCTTCCAGGTAGACGAACACCGTGGGCAGATTCCTATCGGGGTAATTGGGGATGCAGGTCGTTGAAATGGCTTTGATAAATTTCACATCGGGAAACTTCCTGGCCAGGCCACTCAAGTGCTGGTTTATCAAGGAACAGAGGGGAATCCTGGGACACGAGAAAAGAAAACAGAGCGGCTGTGATCGATGAGCAGACAGGGCAGAGCCAACACAGAAACCTCAGAAGGGCTTCACAGGGTGTTTGCCACAACAGGATGAACTCACATTTCTAAATATATATATATATATATAATATTAAAAATATATATATATATATATATATTCTAGTGTGTTCAGGGAAAGTGAGTAATTCTAAATCCAAATTCAATTTAACAATAAATCTGAGAACACAGCTTTGATAGTTTTGAAAACTGCTATGTCTTTCTGTGAGGGTCATTTAGAAAACACTGGAGAGAACACATGATGTGTGTCAAACAGGCCAGAGAGCACCTCCTGCCTTGAAGTGATTTCCAATCGAGCACCCCATGCACAGGTGAAGGACAGGAAAACACAGGCGGCCACAGCATCTCTCGGCAGTTATCATCTCAAGGTCACCCTGGCCATCTGTAAGTCAGCGGTTTCATAGAATTCTCAAATGCCAATTCCTCTCCAGGGAAGGGTAACCTGATTTGAGCTTTTGTGGGTTTTGTTTTTTTAAGATTTGGGTCTTGCCATGAAACCCACGCTGTCCTCGATTCTGCTATGTAGCCCAGGCTAGACTTGAACTCTGTCACAGTCCTCTGGCCTTGGCCTCTCATGCTGGGAGTGCTAATGTGTACTACCGTAACTTGGCAGAATTCTTTTTTTTTTTTTTTTTTTTTAACAAACGAAATTTAAGTCCTTGCTCTATGTTTTTAATAGACACACATTACTCACAAATATTAATTTAAAAGTCTTGAAATTAAAAACTGAGCACTAAGGTTTGGGCCAATCAGCCACAAAGACAAAGAACCCAAGTGCAGGTAAAACACACAAACAAAACATAAAAACCAAACCTCCTATATAGGTTAAGCCCCATACAGACTGAACAGAAATTCGACCCAATGCTTTACAGACCGTGTGGAGATCAGCTCACCCTTGCTTGTACAGGTGTAAGATCACCCACAAGCCCTCGCCGGCTCTGGTGACTTCCTGAACATAATCCTTTCCTGAGATCTCTAAAACTTCTCCAAATTTGTTCTTCAGCTGAGTCGCTTTCCACTCAGCCAGCCTTTGCTGCCTGCACAACAGGGAGACCGCACTTAAGTACACAGATGGACGCTTGCACACGAGCACGCACGCGCAACTTTCAGAAGACAATCCCTGTGATCGGGCTGAGTGATGTGCCTCATGATAAAGAACACACATCTCAGCACCCGCCAAATTCCACACCGTCCCCGCGGATGGCACTAACCGGTACATCTCAATGGGACGTTCATTCCCGATATTCAAAGAACACACATCTCAGCACCCACCCCCAAACCCCACGCAGTCCCTGCGGATGGCACTGACCGGTACATCTCGATGGCACGTTCATCCTCCTCGTTGAACTCATCCTCATTCTCCTCCAGCTCCTCCAAAGTCATGTCTTCGTATGTTTTCACTGAATTTAGTTTCATTGACAGGAGCATAAAAATGAAAAGATAAACACACACACACACACACACACACACACACACACACACACATCTTCATGTTTTCGCTGTTCTCCTATATATGTGCACACCACTCCTGAAGGCCCAGCCCACTGAGACAAAAACTAAGGTACTGTTTAAAAAGACAGTCCCACCACCGCCCTTCTCCATGTGAATACAAATGACAAGTTTCCCAGATTCATGAAACAGGAGTCACCTTTGCCTGACGCTGCCTGCTCTCGTCTCCAGGGACACGCTCATGGGCCGGATGTCCTAACACTTCTCATGTCACCTACACTGTACATGACATTGGCAAACTGTCCTGTGCTATGTGAGCTCACTGTGAGGCTGGCTCTAGAAGTGGGGTTGTCTCCCAGCTGATCTCAGGCCCAAGCACCATGGCCGGGCTCTTTCAGCCTTCTTCACTCATGCCGGGAGCAGACCTCCACCCCTCAGACTACGCAAGCCTGGCAGGCTTCCTTGCCTTTTCTCTCTCACACAACACTGGGAGCCATCAGCAAATTCTGCCGGCCCTCCTTCACACTACGCCCAGCTCTGACCACTGGTCCTCTCCTCCACCACCACACCGGTCCAAGCCAATGGTGTCTCTTGCCTGAATGACTGCATTAGACTGCTCTCCCTGTTCCTTGACTTTGCACATCCAGGCAATGTCTATGCTCAGTAAGATGGCGCTGTTAAAATACAGGGCATGCTATTCTGTTTCAACCTCCAGCAACTTCCCATCTTGGCATAAAAAAAAAAAAAAAAAAAAGATGGTCTCTTTTATAAGTGGTTTCAGGGTCCAATGGGCAGGCTCTGGGAGGCTTTTGTAAACTTTCTACTGCTTTCCCTGTCATGAAGACCTCCTCTTGGATTCTCTAGGATCCCATGCCAGCTTTCTACTTGCTGAAGTAGCTTACCTCACCTCGCCTCCTTCAGGTCTACTCAAATGTCGTCTCAGTGAGGTCCCCTCTGCCCAACTGAAAACACCACCCATCCCACTGTCCAACCTTCCTAACCCTCCCCAGCCTTATTCCTTTTACTTCTGTTGCTACTGAAATATAAAGACATATGACTTTTGTCCAGCCTGTGTTCCACTAAATCTCCATTTCCCAGAACAACACTCAACACACAAAAATCATTCAATAAACAAGATTCATCTTACGACATCTTCCTCTAAACAAGCGTTCACATATGAACAGGGCAAAAGTACCAGCCCTGTTGATCAACATCTCTCAGTTGGGAAGTATCCGAAACCCCCGAAGGCACCTGTCTACCATTCGGATGCCTTGGCCTCACACACACATTCTGATTCAGCAGGGATCAGACGCCTTTGGACCAACGCTGGCGGAATCTGATGCAGGTGGGGAGACCTTTGAGAAATCCCCTCTGTCAGACATCCCATGTGTCAGACACGTATCATCTCAAACATCTTCTGCTTCCTCAAATTAAGTAAGCTATTCTATGTCAATATTCTTAACCAAGCCACAAAGATTAATAAAAACACAACTTCAAGAGAACACAAACACTAAAAACTTGAACAAATCTCGATGGCATTGTCCAAAGCCACGTGCTCCTGTGACAGACAAGGACCGTGGGCTGCAAGGTGGCTCACTCTCTGCTCTGCGGGTTACCTATCTAGCCATCACTCACAAGGTGGATGCCAGGGCTCCAGCTCTGCCTCTTCGCTGTTGCCCAGAAGGTCCTTCTACTACAGCGGTTGGTGGCTTGTTTCCACAGCCAGCCAGCCACAGAGCAAAGGAAGAAGTGAGCAAGCTCACCCACTGACTGCTGAAGGAGTCGCTGCTCCTCCTTTTCCGCTTCTTCCTTTTCCAGTTCCTTCAGGCTCTCCTTCGGGGGCAGGATGCCCTTCTTGCGTAAGATGTCATTCCACTCGGTGTCTGCATTGGGGTCCTGGGACAGCAAAGACGAGGACTCGGTGAGGACAAAGTCCAGGAGAGAATGTGGGACGAAGTGAGAAACGGGAAAGGTGGGGAACAGGAGGACTTCAAGCTAAATTACTGCGTGGCCTACTCCTGAGAGCATCCATCGAAAGATCTACCGCCCCTGCGGTAGTCTCCCTGAGGAGCCAGCTCTGGGGTAAAACTCAGGAAATGATGCGCAGATTGGCATCAAGATTGAAACCCAGGCTTTGCTCTACCTTCTGGTGAGTATGTTCACTCATGATTTAAACAAATTTTTATTTAAAACTATAATGAATTTCTATGATATTATTCAAAGTGAATCTGACTATAAAGCATCTCATCATTTAACAAAGATATGGACTGTGGGGTTGCAGGGTACCTCTGAAGTCTCCTAGTTCTGAGGCCTAGGGAGGTGATGACTGGAGATGCCCCTGACTTTTCTAAGATCTCACAGTGACGTGATTTCTTGCAATAGATTTTTAAGTGGCTACTTGTATTAGTTGGTGTTTTTGCCCACTTGACACAAATTAGTCATGTGAGAAGAGGGAACCTCCAATGTCACATCAGACTGGGCTGTAGACAAATAACCACACCCCCCCCCCCCCCCCGGGGTGGGGGATGTTCTTGATTGATGGCAGATGTGGAAGGGCCCAGTCCACTGTGGGCGGTGCCACCCCCAGAGAAGGCAGTCCTGAAATACATGAGAAAGCAAACTGAGCAGGCCGAGCGGAACAAGTCAGTAAGCAACATTCCTCCAAAGGTCCCTGGCTCCTCAAACCTGCCTCAAGGTTCCTGTCTGGGGGGGGGGGGGGGGGGGGGCCCATTCTGACGCCTTTTAATGATAAACCTGAGAGTTGTAAGAAGAAGAAAAACAAACCCTTTTCTCCCTAAGTTGCTTTTGGCCATGGTGTTTTACCACAGCAATAGAAATCTAACAAAGACACTACAGCAGACAAAGTACTGAAGCGGGCAGGAACCAAGAAGGATGTGCCAGTGGGCATGATGGATAGAGGAGCCACTACAGCCACGGGGAAGAGGCAGGCTGCAAATGAGCACGTATGCAAACTACATGTCGTTATGGAAACAAGCTGTGTCAAGTGCGAGGACAAACAGGTTGTTGGTCTAGAACAGTGGTTCTCAACCTGTGGGTTGCAACATACATGCAGATCCCCTGCATATCAGACACTTACACTTCAGTTCATAACAGTAGCAAAATTACAGTGATGCCATAGCAACAAAATAATTTTATAGTTGGGGGCCACCACAGCATGGGGAACTGTATTAAAGGGTCGCAGCATTAGGAAGGTTGAGAACCACTGGTCTGGAGTTAAGGGGGACCACATTTCACACAACGGACAGAGATGCTCTCCTGAGAGGACATTTAATTATTACCTGCGGGTGAAAAGGAGTCAGCCAGAGTGAAAGAGAAAAGGAAAATAGCAAGCTTTGACTTAAGTGTGACTAACAAGCTTACTTAGGAAATATTTGGTTACATAGGAATAAGGAAGCAAAGGACGACACTGTCTCTGGCTTGAGGTGACAGGGTTAAAACTGAACTGCTCACTGTGCTGGCTCGTTTTATGTCAACTTGACTCCAGCTACCGTCATCTGAGAGGAGGGAACCTCAACTGAGAAGATGCCTCCAGAAGACTGGGCTGGAAGCAGACAAGCTTGTAGGGCATTTTCTTAATTAGTGATTGACGGGGGAGGGCCCCGCCCATTGTTGGTGGTGCCATCCCTGGGCTGGTGGTCCTGGGTTCTACAAGAAAGAAGACTGAGCAAGCTATGGGGAGCAAGTCAGTAAGCAGCACTCCTCCATGGCCTCTGCATCAGCTCCTGCCTCCAGGATCCTGTCCTGTTTGAATTTCTGCCCTGACTTCCTTCATTGATGGATTATGACATGGAAGTGTAAGCCAAGTAAACTCTTTCCTCCCCAAGTTGCTTTGGGTCAATGGGATGTCATCACAGCAATACATAACCCTGACTAAGACACTGGCTTATGCTGTTTGTAATGGGGGTTTACATCTATCTGCTCTCCTTCCTTCAGAAGTGACCAACACCAACACCCACTTAGACAGCAAGTTCTGTCTTAACCAGAAACCTGCCAATTTCAGCTTCAGCAAAAAGACCACCCTGAGATGATCACAAGACTATGACAATATCTAACCCTATACAAACCATGAAAGATTTCTGCTTGAAGCTGGGCCTCTCTGAGCAACAGGCTACAGCTACACACTAATTAAAGAACTTTTACCTGTAACTCGAGAGTGCTGAGAATGTCTCTTTGAGGGAAGCCAGGCTCCCCTCTCCCAACAAGAGGAAAGTGGAGACAAAGAAAATAACATTTCAGGCAGAGGGACCAACAAACGCAAAGGTCCCAAAGCGAAGACACTGTGACATTCTGAGCTTCAGTGTTGAGAGGCTGCTGTAGACTTGGGGAGGAGGAGGCTAGGCTGACAGATTTCTCTAAACTTTATCGAGTCTAAAGGATAAATCTGGAGAGCAGACCCCACCCCGCAAGTCACTCATGAGGGCTAAAGTTTACTAGACACTAAATGCTAGGCACTCCCCTTCAGCTGAGCCAACTCTTGCCTCCCAAGTGCAGTGAGGTATGGCACTCAGAAAGACACTGCCATCTCTGACCATACCACCCTGAACCTACCCGATCTTCTCGGGTCAGAAGCTAAGCAGGGCACTTGGATGGGAGTTGATACTGCCACAAGGAACAGTTAGCCAAAGTGACTAGGATCAAAGTGGTCTCAGACCTGGAACTCAGATGCCCCATTATTTCGGGTTGGTATGGTTAAGCAGAACACTGATAAGAGGGCTCAGACCTTGGTTCATTTTATGAACTCAAGGGAAAAACCGTGGGCCAACCAGGCTCCAACCTCACTTCTGTGTCACAATCTGGCTGAGACAGAGCACAAGAAAGGTGAAGTTTCGTTTTAGCAAGGTGGTCAGGGAAAGTGAAGAGTGTCATTTTTAAGTAGGGACCTGAAGAATCAACAATGCAGAGGAGACCAGAGAAATTCCTCAACTTTCTCTTTACCTTCCAGGGGTACCTGGCTTGTGGTGGGCTTGCTGGATGAACAGACGGCAAATCCCTACAGTCCCCAATGCCGGAGCCCACAACGGTATGCCCCCATCCACCCTCCATCCAGACTCTTCAGAATTCTTTTTTTTTTTTGTTTTGTTTTGTTTTTTTGTTTTTCGAGACAGGGTTTCACTGTGTAGCTTTGCGCCTTTCCTGGAACTCACTTGGTAGCCCAGGTTGGCCTCGAACTCACAGAGATCCGCCTGCCTCTGCCTCCCGAGTGCTGGGATTAAAGGCGTGCGCCACCACCGCCCA
>CABHPQ010169951.1:0-16514 GCA_902168405.1 Peromyscus aztecus
TCTTTCTTTCTTTCTTTCTTTCTTTCTTTCTTTCTTTCTTTCTTTCTTTCTTTCTTTATTTCATTTTATTTATTTGCAAGTTCCAGTGTCTTCACCATAAATAGCTTGTTCAGGGATTGCAAGTAGCAGGGAGCTTCCTCCAGAGGCAGAGTTTGTCCATAGGCCAATTTAGACATTAGACAGTTTAACTGCAGAGTGCAAATTGCCTTGGCTGCTCTGGTCATGCTTCCTGGATGGGCCAAGTCGGGGGAAGTTCTTAGGAAATCACAGTTGGGCTCTATTGAATTAGCCTTTTTTTTTTTTTTCCGAAAGATTCCCAAATTGAGTTTATTACTTAGCCTAATTGGAGGGAGTTAATCAGGACCCCATAAACCCTCACCAAAGTCTTTGCTTAGTGTGCAAGACTGGTTCCAGGACTGATGAGCTGGAAGGTAAGCAAGTCTGGGCTTATAGACAGATGGACAGAGAGTTTCTCAAAACTAAAGGTCCAGAAGACTAGCTGCCAACCTCGTACAGACAACCGCCGTGCTGACACCACAGAGTAAGCACTGCATTTGACATCATTGTCACGTGGCCTGCAGCGCCACAGAGAACTGGTGAAAAGATATTATTACATTGGCCTCCTGCCACAGGCAGCAGAGAAATACAGATATTGTATGTGTGGGCCCGACTTAGAAAACCTTTTCTTTTACATGTGTGTGTGGAGGTCAAAGGGAAACTTATGAACATCAGCTCTCCCCTTCCACCATGGGGGTCCCAGGGACTGGACTCAGGTCATCAGGCTCGGTGCCCCATCTGCTGAGTTCTCTCTCCAGCCCACTCCCCATGTCCTTTGTCTTTAAGACTGAAATCTCAAGCGTCTGTTCACAGCAGTCAAATTTCGTGAAGAAAGGAGTGAAGAAAGGGAATTAAAGTGAACAGATTGAGTTTTGTTTTTTTTTTTTTAGACAGGGTTTCTCTGTGTAGTCCTGGCTGTCCTGGAACTCACTCTGTAGACCAGGCTGGCCTTGCATTCACAGATATTTGCCTGCTTCTACCTCCCGAGTGCTGGGCTACCACAGTCAGCTTGAGTGAGAATTTTTAAAAAGATGCATTTATTTTTATGTTATGTGCATGGGTGTTTTCGCCTGCACGCGTATCTGTGCACTGTGTGTGTGCACTGCTCAAGGAGGCCAGAAGAGGCAACGGAATCTCCTAGAACTGGAAACACCGATATCTGTGAGTTGCCATGTGGGTGCTGGGAACTGAACCCAGGTCTTCCGCAAGAGCAGGAAAGTGCTCTTAACTGCCGAGCCATTTCTCTAGCCCACATGTGTAGTACAAATTGTTAGAAGGTCTTATTAATAAAAACAAACCTGGAGCCAGGTATTGGGGTGAATGCTGGAAGATCAGAGAAGCAGAACAAGCCACAGCCACCTCACCTCGCCAATTCCTCAGCTGATCCTGTTTCCTTAGACTGGAAGCCTCTCAGTCCTCATCCAGAATGAATCGCAGCTGAACTGTTGCTCGAAAGCCTAAAAGCTTAACCAGCTGTAGTTCCTGGTCCTCACGCCTTATATACCCTTCTGTTTTCTGACATCACTTCCTGGGATTAAAGGTGTGAGTCCCCATGTCTGTCTGTTTCCAGTATGACTTTAAACTCACAGAAATCTGGATGGATCTCTGCCTCCAGAAGGCTAGGATTAAAGGCGTGTGTGCCACCATTTTCTGGCCTCTATGTCTGTCTAGTGGCTCTTCTGTTCTCTGACCCCAGATAAGTTCATTATGGTTCATGATATATTGGGGAACACAATATCACCACACACGAGAATTGTTTTCTATTTATATTTTATTTATTTATTTATTTATTTAATTAATTAATTAATTTATTTATTTTACTGAGACAGTCTCTCTACATAGCCCTGGGTGGCCTTGAACTCACAGAGATCTGCCTGCCTCTGCCTCCCAAAAGTGCTAGCTTTAAAAGCTTGCACCACTCTTCCCAGCTTGAGAATTGTTTTAAAAGGAGGGTAGGAAACATACCTTCCCGCTTGCAAAAATTCATAGATAAATTAATATTGTGTGAAGTAATTTTTAATTTTAAGAAATGCCTTGAAATTGAGTTGAAATACTTTCAAATGGTTTGAAATTAGCTCTTCATATTCTCTTTGGTTTTATGTGGGTTTTTTGTTGTCTTTAAAGATTATTTTTATTTATGTGCATATGTGTGCATTTGTGTGCCATATGTGGTCTACATGCCTTGTGAATGGAGGTGACCTTGGAGGGCAGAAAAGGGTGTTGGGTCCCCTGGAGTTACAATCCCAGGCACTTGTTTCTGAGCCACCAGACTGGGAACTGAACTCAGGCACTTGGCGGTCCATGGGGAGAGCAGGAAGCTCTTAGCCCAGAGCCATCTCTTCGGCCACAAGGCTTGACATGTCTTTAACTGGTCTGCCTCCTGTCTTGGGCCCATCTTGAGTGTTCAAGGCATTTTTCTGTTGCCTTTCCTCGGGAACATTTGTGACTTCATTCACATTTTCTTGCCTGTGAATCAAAACAAAAATTTGAGTTCAAAGTTTCTTCAGAGGCAGCATGTCCATAGATTGGCTATTTAAAAAGTCTGTGGTAAAGTTCTTTAAAGTAGGAAGTGTGGCTATTGTAACATCACACACACACACACTTTTAAAACTCCCACTCTTTAAAAACAAAGTCTGCAGTAACGTGTCCCTCTAGATTCTGTTTGGAATTACTAACCATACTTTCTTTCAGTTAGGGCTACCATCTCTGAATTTTCGGAGCCCTCCTCGGAGGGCATGGTAGGAAAGCTCTCTGAGTGTCAGGCTGCTGTTATTGATGTTTGTGGCAGAGCCTTCTAACTCCAACCCCTGCTGAGCCTTTAGAAACCTGGTAGATTGTTAACAAGGTTAGCTGGAGTTCATGAACTCTGCTCTGTAGACATGCAAAGTCTTAGAGCTTTGATATGGAATTGGCAGGGAAGGCGGTCTCATATTTTAAAAAAAATTAAATTGTTTATAAAGGACAAACTTATGAAAGCACGTTGGGTTTTAATGCAGTTTCTGCTGTATAAATATTGCATTTTCAAACATAATGTGCTTAGAGAATTCTTATAAAAGCTTTGTTCTGACAGTATGCATAGAATCCCCCCAGCCTTTTAAAAGCAAATAACAAATGTTTTTTCTGTATGTTAATGTAAGCAATTTAGAAATATTTTGTTATTTACATAAAGAGAGTGTATGGTAGCAATACCACGAAAATCAGTCATTTGGATACGATCAGAACCTGTGGTCATTAAAGGGTGTATTTGTTACCACACACAACTAAGGAACTATTTAGCGGAACAATTGCTGCCCTAGATTTACAGTTAAGACGCCGGCCCAGTGGGCTAGGCTGTGACTGCAGAGTCAATGTATTTTTCTAGGGGGTGTCTGGATATGGAAGCTAGAAGAATTTTCTAGTGGCCACGTTAGCCTCTCTATGCTTATTGCAAGTGACTTCAACGGAAGCAGGAAAAAGACAGAGAGGGGGGCAGAGGTAGGATTGGTAAACTGAGTTCCCGGCAGCTCAATCTCCTCCCGCGCTCCCTGAGAGTCTCACCAGCAGCTCTGGAGAAGGCTCTATTTGTTGTCAGAATTTAGCAACAGGAGGAAGAAAGCTCAGAGAATCACCAAGCACGGCCGTCCCCTCCTCCTCCCTTGGCTCTTGGTGCTGCACCCTCTCAATAGGTCTTTTAAGCTAAAGGAACATGTTTTGACCTCATTCCAGCTATGGGCTGATTCATAGGGTCAGCCTCCACCAGCCTGAATAGCTCTCTCCAGGAAAGGGAGGTACTTCCTGGTGGGTGCCGGGCTTCATTGTGTGGAAAACCTCCTGCCCGCCCCCACATCCATTAGCATTTATTGAGTATTTGGTGAACAGCTGGGCGACCCAAAGGAGGAAGAGCTGATGCTAGCTAATCTTTCATTTGTCCAGGGAGACAACTGTAGAAGGTGGTCCTTGAAGTACATCTTTAAACGTGCCCCCAGGAGAGGTACGGAAAGGATCCCCCTCTTAGCTAGGACTCACATTGGTCCTTGAAGAAAGCTTTACAGAGGACAGGCATGTTGGTGTGTGGAGGAGCCCACCTGGCAGGGGAAAACATTTTATCCAGACAGCGCAGAACAAAAGAATCAGGCTGCATTTGGAAGGCAGCAAGCGACCTGGTGTGACTTAGGCTTTGAAACAAGGCCTGTGGGATGCAGAGGTGGGAATCACTCAGCTGGGAGAGGTATAAAAGCTTTGTTTGGAGAGAGAGAGAGAGAGAGATCAGCAGAGGGCTCTATCAGATGTTATACAAGTTGCTAAAAGAAAAATATTAGAGTTAGGTGGTAAAGAGATCACTTTCACATGACAACTGGTCAGAAACAGAGAAATTAGGAATCCAAGCGAGAAGTGATAAAAGTCTCATATAAACCCTTCTAAATGGGAATAGAAGAGCACAAAGTAGAGAGATTCGGGAGGCAAAATTAACAGTACTTGGCGATAGATTGGATTTGGGGGTTGTGGTGGTTTGAAAGAAAATGCCCCCTCAAAGGGAGTGGAACTAGTAGGTGTGGCCTTGGAGTAGGTGTGGCCTTGGTGTAGGTGTGGCCTTGTTGGAGGAAGTATTTCCCCTTGGAGGCAGGCTTTGAGATCGGATACATGCTCAAGCCACGCCCATTGAGACAGACCTCTCCTTCTCCAGCACCACGTCTGCCTGCATGCCACTATGTCCCACCATAATGATAAGGGACTGAACCTCTGAAACTGTAAGCGAGCCCCAATTAAATGTTCTCCTTAGAGTTGCCGTGGTCATGGTGTCTCTTCACAGCAATAGAAACCCTAACGAAGACAGGGGAAGAAGAGGGAAGTAGAAGGAGTAATGAATGACTTCAGGCTGGGTCACAACCATCCATAACTCTGGTACTGCAAGTCCTCTTCTGACTTCCTTGTGTACCAGGCATGTATGTGACACACACACACCACACACACACACACACACACACACACACACACACACACGCACGCACGCACGCACACACGCAGGCCAAAATAAATCAAAAAACAAAAGCAGACAGTTCTTCATCAGACGGCAGGAAACTCATTACCTGAGCTCAGGCAGCTGTGGAGGCGTTAGCCTTTGCACCTGAACGTCTACCTACTCCAGGTGTTATGAAATTTCCTCTTCCCAAATCCCTGACCCACAGAGAATGAGTTAGGAGGGGAAGGGCCCGAACTGACATCAGCTGTGAAAGGCGGATCAAAGGAAGGACGGTAGGCTGAAAGGAGAGGAAAAGCGCTGGTGGATTTTTAAGCAGCTTCCAGGAGACATTGCCACCTGCTCTGTCCTTGCATGATCTCAATGACAGGGATTCAGCTCATGGAGGCCTTAGATTCTGTTCCCAGCACTCAAAAAAGAAAACACCACCCCCCAACAAGGGACCGACGACCATCTCACTGAGTCCTTGCAACGGTGACATCATTTTACCCATTTTATAGGTGAGGAAGCTGAGGTGTAGAGATGTTGGGCAAATTACCCAAACCAAACAACGGATGCATGACGTCCTGAGATTCAAACCCTGGTAGTTGCTCCAAAGACCGTGATCTCACAGGTGGAAGAGCAGGCCGCCGCAATAGAGGCAAAGCTGGGTGTGGTTAGGCCTCCCTGTAACCGTAGCCCTGAGAGGCCAAAGCAGGAAGATCACGAACTCTAAACAGTCTGGGCTACATAGTGCGACTGTCTCAAAAACAAAGTCAGCTGAGCATGGTGGCATATGTCTACAACCCCACCATTGGGGAGGACAAGGCAGGAGGATGGGCAGTTCAAGGCCAGTCTCCGCTACATAGTGAGTTTGAGGCCACCCTGGGCTACTACACGAGAGTCTGTCTCAAAACAAACAACTCTAAAACCCCAAACCAACCGACAGATAACAGCAACAGCAAAACCCAAACAACTAAAGGTGTGTGTGTGTGTGTGAGAGAGAGAGTGTGCGCACACACGATGCTGCTTACTTTCCTCAGCGGCTGGTTTCCAGTCATGTTCTTCCTCTTTGGTCAGCCATCGAAATGTTCCTCTCACACTGCCTTGTGCTCTCCCTCGTCAGTCTGGTATTCCCTCCGCCCACCCACGGTCTCTCCCAACTCAGAGGCCCGCATATGGTTGACAAAAATCCTTCCAGGTAGAGCCAGGGCATGCATCTTCTCACAGTCTGTCTACACAGTCCCGCTGTTTGCACAGCTGGTCTTGTTGCTCCTAATGGCAGAGAAGGGAGGCTTGAAGAGACACTGGCTTTCAACATTTTTTTCATGGTCTAACCAGAAGTAATTAAACTAAGGTCCAGGGGTTTCCCACTGCCTTTTTAGAGGCCAACATTCTTTTATTTTCAAGTTCCCTCTCTTGTCAATGGGTGTGGGGTACATTATAGCAATTACTGTATACATGCCACTTGGTTTTGAGATTTGCTCAAGGGAAGTGCCTTCCTAAAGAAATTAATCTTTTTTCCTCTTACAAATATTTAAATCCCCTTTAAATGGAATATCTGTGACCTTTCTGTGATCAGAGCTGGTCCATTGTGTTCCTGGCCTCCTGGCCCAGCCCTTTCCTTCGCTTCGTTCAACAAGCCTGCGTCTGTTTTTTCAATGGAAAGAGTCTGTTCACGGAAATCCCACCATGAAAACACTGTGAGTCAATACACTTTGGGCCAGGTCCAAGGCTCAGATAATGAAGTCAGTGGTACTTATGCAAGAAGGGATTTGCCCCATGGTGGCAATAAATCTGTCATTTATATGCCATAAACACAGAATGGCAAGATGTATTCGAAGACCCTATTTGGAATCAATTTAGCAACTATTCATAGAACTGCTGGACTTGGATATTAATAACTAGTGAGGAGACTATATTGAGATCTGAAATAGGGAAGAGCTACTTAGAGTAAATCTAGGGCCTCACAGGTATTTCAGTGTGCTGTGTGAGTAAGTACACTTTTAGAGGCAAACTGATGATACCTTAGCTTAGGGGACTCGAGGGACAGGCCGAGCAGGTGACAGCTGAAACACAGCACCATGTGATCGAGGGATGTCAGTCAACAGAGGAATGTCCAGAGAGCCCTCAGTTTCCCGTGGAATGCTACCGAGAATGCTCTTTCAGAGCAGGTGCACCATTCACGTGCTGTCTCCAAACTAAGTGGATCCCAAATCAGATTCTGTGAAGTAGAAACCACATTAGAAATCATATTTGGACCAAAAGTCCCTTTTCCTTCCCACAGGAATTACAATTTTGATCAAATCAATGCTGAACAATATTACTTTTTCTTCCTTGCTATGGTGTGTCTAGAAATGGTTTGTGACAGAAAGTCTTTCTATAGCTTTGCTTTCAACATGCATTTATGTTTTAATGATACATTCTCTCCCTGTAAAAAATGTAATTATAGCCCACAGAAAATCAACACATTTTAAGCTTTCTCAGTATATTTAGGCTGTCAACAGGGTGCTAACATCCAACATTGCTCTGCTTCCGCCTTTAATGGCTAGATTGTTTTCTACAGACTGCCTAATGACACAAGACTCCGAAATTCTGTTGGACCATTGAACTAAGAATGACCTGAGCAGGCAGAGATGCTTTGGCCATCTGTCACTGATGGACGTATTGATCTGGACATGGTGGCTGAGGGCACTGTGTACTGAGGTGTTGATAACCCTCCTTGATATGTTTGTGATGGGTTTGATTTCTCATTGTCCTCCCCAGCTATGGAGCCCTTGGGCAGTAAGCAACCTGGCTGAAAAAGCACACCACCAGGTCAAAAGGGTACATCAGTCCTCATACATTATTCTCTCGGGTCACCCTGTAGCACGTCTAAGTCCAAGAGAAAGAGCCCTTTGAAAAGTTTTTATTTGGGAAACTTTCAAGCACATAGGAAGTTGCTTCCCACCTAGATTGAAAGCCTGTTTTGCCTTGCTTCTACCTGTCGGAACCCTTTCAAACAGTCTGAGATCCACTCGTGGTTAGTGTTTTACATCTGATTGCTGTGACTCTGAAGTCAAAAGAGCCTTTCTTTAACGTTATAAAAGCACAGCAAAGGTAAATGGAGGAACCCCCAATCTCAGATTCTGTCATAGGTATAAATAAATAAACGAAGCACTTTGGTCATACATATGGCGTCTACTCCATGATGCTCAAAACAGTTCAGTGTATTCCTCTGAAGTAATCCATTCTCGGTGAGTTTAAGTGGTGGAATGCAGCTTCTGTGACAACCCTCATGAGAGAATGGTTTTTCTCTTTTGGATAAGCATCTTTTACAGTCTGTGCAGGCTGACAAGAAGCTAAAAATCTTTAAAAGACTGCCTTACAAATTTACATATGCCATTTGGAGCAATTAATGCATTATAAATATGAAAGTGACACTTGTAAATGACTCACCATCTTCAAAGGAGTGAAAAAAAGTAATATACATCTATATACTACTTATATAGTATACATACATACACACCATACATACACACACATATATGCATATGTATATATATATATATATATATATATATATATATATGAACAGCCTCTTTTTCACATCTCCCTGTGGCCTCATAAAAATAATTCTAGATAGTTAATATTCTACGCAATTGCTGTATCTATTAGACTCTAGCAAAATCCTATCTGTTTCAGTGAGTACTCTGTAAACATTAATTGTTGATGATACACAAACTACCTTTGTTTTTGGGTTGTTGTGTGTGTGCTAGGAATCCAACCCAGGATTTTTATGAGTGCTCCGTTAACATTGAGCTATACCTCCAGCCTCTTTCACTCTTAGTGGTGATTCCAAGATCACGCAATATGGAACAGGGTTGGAGAGTTATATAATGTATAAGGGGAACCAACACTGAAGGGACCAGGAAACATGATGAATATCCTCAAGGGTACGGCCATCTACATAGGGATTGGGAAACGTCCGCCGCTGTATTAGCTTATTTATAAAACTCACTCGGCAAACAATTTGCTAAGAATTTTCTAAAATTAGAAATTCTTGGGAACTACATAGAGGGATTATATTAAATCTTTTCCAAGATCAAGGTTCAATACCCAGCACATATATGGCAGCTTATAACCATCTGTAGCTCCAGGGTTAGAAGATCCAGCACCCTCTTCTGGCCTCAGTGGGCACCAGGCATGCATGTGGTGCACAGACATACGTTGTGTACAGTGTAGCTTGGGGCCTTGACCTGACTAGAGGCTCAAGGGAATGAAGAAAAGACAGACACACAGACACAGGTCCAGAAAAGCTGAGATCAGGTGGGCCAAGGGCACTCTGATAGAGTGGTACCTACCATAGCAGGCCACCCAGAACAAAGCGTATTTCTCTGTCCAGCACAGAGGGAGGAGTCAGTTAGTCTCAGGGAGAGGTGCTGGTAGATGAGCAGGCTCAGACTAAGCATCTGGGAGGAGGAAGCCGCACTAGCTAGTTTTTGCACACACTGTCCGGTCCTTCATACACAATAGTGCTTGCACAGTATCAGCAGTCACACTCAGACCAGAGGAGGGCTTGGCCATCCCGCTGGGCCTGACCTTGGTGGGAGAGCTTCGCCACTGAGTTGGAGGCGCTGGTCCTTGACACAGCCATCAGGACAAGGCTTACCCGTCCACTCAGGACTTCATCTGCCCTTCACATACACTCGCGTCTTCTCCTGCTCCCCACAGACATTCATGTAGGAAAAACCCTAGACGCATAGAATAAATCAATTTAAAGGTTAACTGATTAGAGGCAATAATAATGCAGAGGTCTTGTGGTATTTGTCACTTTGTAATGAATTTATGATTCAGAAAAAAAAATCAAGGATGATTTGGTTGGTGGCAGCTGGATGTAGACTAAGAGGCCGAGGTTCAGGAAAGCTTTGCCTCCATCAGGTGACTTTTAAAGGTGGGGATAACAGAAGTACAGAAAGGGTTTTGTTTGCCCAACTTCTTTTTCATAGTTTTTTGTTTGTTTGTTTGTTTATTTGTTACATTTTATTTATTTTGGGCATGTATGTGTGGAGGTGAGAGGACACCTGGTGGGAGTCAGTTCTCTCCTTCCCATTGGTTGTTTCCTTCTCTCTCTCTCTCTCTCTCTCTCTCTCTCTCTCTCTCTCTCTCTCTTTTCTTTTTCGAGACAGGATTTCTCTATGTAGTTTTAGTGCCTGTCCTGGATCTCACTCTGTAGACCAGGCTGGCCTCAAACTCACAGAGATCTGCCTGGCTCTGCCTCCCGAGTGCTGGGATTAAAGGCGTGCACCACCACCACCTGGCTTCCTTGGCTCTCTTGCTGTCATATTTGTGTGAAAAGCCTATTTCTGAGTTTGTACCTTGAATTCCAACCCTTTCTTTGGTAATTAGGGTCATCATTCTATTTTAATTTCTTCTGCTGTGATAAAGCACCCTGTCCAAAAGCAGCTTAGTGAAGGAAAGGATTTCTTGGGCTTACACTTCCAGGTCACAAGTCATCATTGAGGGGAGTGAAGGCACATCTGCTTGCTGTCCCATACAGCATAACCTCCAGCCAAGGACTTGCTTTACATGGAAGATGCCCCTTGCTAGCCAACTCACAAATCAGCCTGTACTAGGCTGGCTTTTTAAGAAAATTTATTTATTTATTTTTTTATTTAAGGACCACTTGCCTAGATGGTGCCACCCACACTGGGCTGTGTAGGTGGACTTTTCTTTCACTCCCGCCAGTTCCCAAATAACCAACATGGAGACTTAATATTACTTGTAAATGCTCAGCCTGTAGCTCAGGCTTATTATTAGCTAACTTTTATAGTTCAAATTAACCCATATTTCTTATCTACCCTCTGCTATGTGGCTCATGGCTTGTTACCTAATTTTCTACATGCCCCGCTTCCTCTGTGTCTGCTGGTATCTCCTCTGACTCCACCCTTCTTCATCTAGCATACTTAGTGCTACCGGCCAGTCAGCTTCTTATTAAACCAGTTCAAGTGACAAATCTTTACAGTATACAAAAGGATTATTCCACAGCAGGGCTCCTCCACTATAAATTAGCACTCATGACAATCTCAAAGGTAATTCCTCAACCAAGCATCTTCTCTTAAGTAACTCTTGGCTTTTTCAAGTTGACAGTTAAAGCTTATCAGGGTAACTGTATGTCATAGCATCCAGCATGAAAGGACCTGAGAAAAACCTTACTTTAGAAAAAATAATGCTAAAGTCAGAGTTTCGGTGACTTCATGCTGTGCAGTAGAACTACAATCATGGTGCTGTAGTTGCTAACCTAGTGTCTTTCTCCTTCACCATGTAGTTGAGACCCAAGGATCTCAAATGTGTGAAAATTTTCTAGAATATCAATTCAAGGCGATAGAATGAACATTACTCTGGCTTGACTTTAGGGGCACAATACTTCAACATTTCAAGTAAAGATACAGTTCACTTTTAGTAGTGATTTTGCTTTATAAATACACATATAATTTCAATTTTGTTTTGTTTTGTTTTGTTTTTCAAGACAGTGTTTTTCTGTATAACAGTCCTGGCTGGCCTGGAATTCGCTTTGTAGACCAGGCTGGCCTCGAACTCAGAGATCTGTCTGCCTCTGCTCCTGAGTGCTGTGATTAAAGGCATGTGATACCATGCTTGGCTCCTGTTTCTTGCTTTAATATTATATATTCCGCATAAAGTATTGTCCCAAATTAAACAATTCCCTTTCAAGTCCTGTATGGCTTTGAAATGTAAAAATCTTGTTAATATCTATTATCTGAGATAGGAGCTAATAGCAATGTATACCTTCAAATTAATGAAAGTGTTCCTTTGATTCCTGAACACAGGCCTATGAGAAGCATAACAGACATTAATATAAACCATCATCCTTTTTTCATATATGTGAATATAGAGAGCTATTATATTAAACTATCTTGCTCAAACTCATAACTAACTCACGGTCCAGCCAGGATTCAGTTTAAGTCTTTGAATCCCAAATCAGTACATTTTCTCCTGCTGTCTCTAATTACAGGAAGACATTTTAAAGTCTTCTAGCACTTATCAGAGTAGAGTGTGTTATTGCAATTAATTCTTTTGTCTTCATGCAAGATAACAGCTCCATAATGCCTCTAATTATGGATTATATTCGGATCTCCTCTGTATGATGATAGTCTTTAGACTAAATTTAGTCTGCACCCTGAAATACTTCATGTCCCAAGAAATGTTTTAAAGGTGGAACACAGGTATTGATTTAGTCCAAAGACTTCAAAGCACTATGGTCAGTATGGACTGAATCTGTTATCTTAGCCCGCACGCCATGTCCTTATCAAACACAGTCTCTCATACTTCACTGAGACTAGCAGTGAAACTATGACTAATAAAATTGGTTTAGAACCAAAATTCAATAAAAGCAAAGTTAATTATATGCTTGTAAGAGAATAAGCATACAGTTAGATCAATATGCAAATCATGACCTTCAATAGTCTTCACTGTCTTCTTTTAATCCCTTAGTCTTGCAAAGATTAACTTACTATCCAGAACCTCATTTTATGAGGCCACCCACACTTAGATTACTAGGTTTTTAATTATTTGTGTATAAGTGATATATTTGTGTCCATGTCTGTGCAACAGTGTATAAGACAAATAATGACATCCAGCGTCATGTTAATGAAAGACCAGAGCAACTTAGGAAACTCAATTCATAGAATGCTGTCTAGGCACTGTGGTTTGACATCATATTCACACTGCAGGAAATACAAATTAATTAGACATTAAAGAGTTTATAACCTAGTGTAGGAAAGATAGCTGAGTTTACAAATGTAGTGTTTCCTGGTTTGTTTTTAAATTAAGACCCAGACAAAGAGCACTAGAGGGAAAATGGGTGCACACAATGGAGAGATTTATTGCCTACTTGGGCAGTCTTCACCAAAGAGATGGCATTTGATTGGCTCTTAAAGAGTGTGTAGAGTCTTCACTGGAGGAAATAAGAAGCAGGACTAGGAGGAAGAAGTGGCCAACAGCAAAGCTAGGACATGACGAATGTGTAACTGAGGACCAGAGCATGGCATCCTCCATCATGCTGTCAAAATGTGCTGGAACAGCCCTGACATACAATTGTCCGTGTGCGTGCGCGTGCGTGCGTGCGTGCGTGCGTGCGTGCGTGTGTGTGTGTGTGTGTGTGTGTGTGTGTTGGTTTTCTCGAAACAGGATCTCTCTGAGTAGATCTGGTTATCCTGGAACTCACTCTTGTAGATCAGGCTGGCCTCAGACTCACAGAGATCCAGCCTCTGCCTCCCGAGTGCTGGAATTAAAGGTGTGTGCCACCACCACCTGGCAGCACACAACCTTTGACTTGTGACATTGTACTGGTTAATGTAATGCACAGTGTGGTGGTTTGAAAGAAAATGGCCCCCAAAGGGAGTGGTATTATTAGGAGGTGTGGCTTGGTTGGAGTAGGTCTGGCCTTGTTGGAGGAAATGTGTCACTGTGGGGTTGGGCTTTGAGGTCTCCTTGCTCAAGCTACACCTAGTGTGGTGGACAGTTCACTTCCAGTTACCTTCGAATGAAGATGTAGAACTCTCAGCTCCTTCTCCAGTACCATGTCTGCCTGCACACTGCCATGTCCCACCATGATGCTAATGGACTAAATCTCAGAACTGTAAGCCAGCCCAATTAAATGTTCTCCTTTATAAGAGTTGCCATGGTCATGGTATCTCTTCACAGCAATAGAAACCCTAAGACACCTGGTAAATATGCCTGAAAGTCATTCTTACATGGGGAACAGCAGGTAATAAGTTACTTATACATAGTCATGACTACAGGGTCATCAAGATGACTCAGTGGGTAAAGGCACTTGCCACCAAGCCTGGAAACCTGGGTCCAACCCTTGGACCTGTGTGGTAGAAGAAGAGACCAATTCCTAAAAGTTGTTCTCTGACCTCCATACATATGCTGTGGCTTCCACGTCTCACACACACACACACACACACACACACACACACACACACACACACCATAGATAAATGAAATTAAAAATTAAGAAAATGAAGTGACTGGGAAACACATAAATGCCCAATTAAACCCAAATTAAATGCGTTTGCTGATTTAACTTCCCTTTGAATCTCAAAATGTTTATAACCACTCTAGTACCAGGAGAGAGAAAGCAGGATGGAAAGAACGTCAGGTGGACAGACAGTGGTCTTACTTAAATGAGGGCAAGTATCTTAGTTTTGCAAATTTTAAAAAGATGTATAACCTTGCAACATGTTGCTAATATCTTAGGATTCACTAGTTTTATGGCAAGTCTGCTAGCTTATAACTTTGCTACTGACCTCTCTAATAATTCATGAATGTCTTTTTCACAGCTGCGGTTGGTGGTGCCTCCTCCACTTTCTCATCCTCATCCTCTTCCTCCTTCCTTTTCTGTCTTTTTTCTCTCTTCCGTCTCTCTCTCTCTCTCTCTCTCTCTCTCTCTCTCTCTCTCTCTCTCTCTCTCTCTCCCTCTCTCTCTTCTTCAGGCCATGGATGCTTCTTCAACACCTGTTAGGAGTTCAGAGCAGGGGGCTGGAGAGATGGCTCAGAGGTTAAGAGCACTGGCTGCTCTTTGAGAGGACCCGGGTTCAAATCCCCAGCACCCACATGGCAGCTCACAACTGTCTGTAACTCTGGTTCTAGGGTATCTGACACCCTCACACAGACATGCATGCAGGCAAAACACCAAAATGCATGTGAAATATGTTAAAAAGAGTTTAGAGCACCATTCTGGGATGGCAAGATGGCTCAGTGGATAAAAGAGCTTGTGAAAAGCCTAGTGAGCTGGGTTTTATCTCCAGAATCCACACGAAGGAGAGAACTGACTCCTACAAGCTGCCTTCTGACCTCCGCATGCTCATCCCGCCCCCTCCCCCCACCAATAAAGTTTTTTGAAAAGAGGTGAGAGCAGAATTCCCTAATGTTACCTGAAGCTTTCCTGAAGAAAACCTCTTCATTATATTTTCGTTAGAATGGACTACAGCTTGGCCTGGTGGGGCCGGTCTAGATTCCTGATGCTTGGGAGGTTGAGGCAGGGTGATCACAAGTTCAAGACCTACCTGGGCTATATAACAAGTTCAAAGCCAGCATGAGCAATGTAATGAGACCTTGCCACAAAATAAAAAAAAAAAAGTAAGAAGAGGTCTGGGGATGTAGTAAAGTACTCGCTTAGCATACTCAGGGTCCTAGGTTCAAATACCCAGTACCAAAGAGGAGGAGGAGAGAGACTATAAGAAATGCACTTTCTGCAGTGTTTTGTTCCTAGGTAGACTGAAGAGTTGAAATAGCTTCTTCAATTCCTGTGGGGGCCCACAGAGACTCCATAGTGTGGCCTTATTCCATCTTGACTCAAGATCAGAGAGTCTGAGCTTCTTTTGCCCTGCAAAGCTGCATAATTAGGATGTTTTGGTCAAAGGCATGGTTACCAGGTGTCTTATACTTCAAGGCCTAATTATAGGATGCTTTGCCATACAGTGTGGCTACTAGATGTTTTGAGAATTAAGGAATGGTTCACACTTGTCTGTACTTGGTCCTTAAGGGGGGAGGTCTTTTGTTTCTCCCCTTGTTGGTGTATAAAAAGTTCATGAGGAATAAACTCAGGGTGACTGTGGTATTGACCCAGAGCCCTCCTGATGCTGTTCTGTGTCTCTGTCTTTTCATTTACGTCCACTCTCTATTTTTCATATCTATTATTTTTTTAATTCTCACTCCCCCCCTCGGGACTGTTCGTTAGTGAGGCTGGTCCCCGGCAAATTCCCAGATAACTTGAGAGTCTTTTTCTTGGCTCCTTTCCTTTATTTGGTTTTCTCCGTAACTTTTATTTTAAATGAAAGAAAACAGACATTTTGAAGACTAATATTCTGAGGTCATTTATCTTTCCAGGCCAATTATGTGATCTGGAATAAGGAGTTTCCGTCTCTAGGGTTGCGAGACTGACTGGGACCCTTTGTGTGCGGAGGAACTCATTTTCAAAGAAGGCAACTGTTCTTGTGAACTTCCTGCTCCCTGGTCGGGACAGACTTCCCACTGCCGTCCATGAAAGCCCATTGGCTCGCAGGGTCTTAGGCCCTCTCTGGACCATGGAATAGCTTAAGCTTCTGGGTAGATGTGTGCTGTCTGGCTTTGCTTTGGGTAACAAAAAGGAACCATGGAAAAAAATCATTAATTTTACAAACACAAGCACCTTTTTTTTGAGAGAGTTAGCTCCTGCAAACATGAATATGAAGAATGCACAGTCCCGATCACCCCGAAATTCAGACTTGAGAGCAGCTCTGGGAGAATACAGCAACCTCATCTTCAGCATAGGGTGGTGGTGCTGGCTGCAGTGGGGGGTGGGGGTGGGGATCTTGGAATCTAATAAGGTTAAACACACAGTATTATAGAATACACCCTGGTGAGAACAGGGCAAAGCATGTGGCTACTTTACTTCATTTGGGCTAGTGAAGGCTCTGCTGGGAAGCCAGTTTTTTTTTTTTTTTTTTTTTTTTCGAGACAGGGTTTCTCTGTGTAG
>CABHPQ010169951.1:16914-36304 GCA_902168405.1 Peromyscus aztecus
AGACAGGGTTTCTCTGTGTAGCTTTGCGCCTTTCCTGGAACTCACTTGGTAGCCCAGGCTGGCCTCGAACTCACAGAGATACTACCTGGCTCTGCCTCCCGAGTGCTGGGATTAAAGGCGTGCGCCACCACCGCCCGGCGGAAGCCAGTTTTGACAGTGGGCCTTAGGGATCTATGCAATAAAAATGACAAGGCCTTCCAGGCTGAGAGAATGACTAATGCTGGGAAGGCTTGGCTCTGTTCTGTATGAAATAATACAACGTATGAGGCAGAAAAAAAATGTAAATTTGAGGATTGTTTTAAAAATTCCATTGTAGCTGATCCCCACTCGCAGCACCTCAGATTTGATCACTCACACGCCGTGACTTGATTTGTCCTTTTACGTTACAGATCAGTTGGTCCCTTTCATGCCTTTACATCACCTACAGTCACCACAGAGCACTGACCACAGGCTTCAGATCCAGTGACAACACACAGCATTCTTTTTCCTTCCTTTAGGTTACTAGAATAATCCCAAGTGTGGATTGTTGTAGTGACAAGGAGCAGGCGTGGTACTTTTGAAAAGGTAGTAAGATTTTTTTTTTTTCCTCGAGACAGGGTTTCTCTGTGTAGCCCTGGCTGTCCTGGAACTTGCTCTGTAGACCAGGCTGGTCTCAAACTCAGAGATCTGCCTAGCTCTGTCTCTGAGTGCTGGGATCAAAGGCATGTGCCACCATCACCCAGCAACAGTATGATATTTTAAAAGACAATCTAACTTCATAATAATTCAAGTTCTGTATTGCACTAAGTACCATTTGATGGATACAGTAAATTATATCTCAGTTTTGACGCTTTAAAGGACATGTTTTCATCTAAACCATACATAAATACTTACAAAGAAGTACTAATTTCTAATCTGTGAATTGTTGAGGTTTTATTTGTTTTTATTTTATGTGTAGGTGCTTTGCCTCGATGTCTGTCTGTGTACCATGTTCATACAGTGTTCATGTGGGTCAGAAAAGGGTGTTGGATCTTCTAGAATTGGCGTTACAGATGGTGGATAGCCACCATGTGGATGCTAGGAATTAAACCTGGATCCTTTGGAAGAGCAGCCAGTGCTTTTAATCACAGAGGCATCTTTCTAGTCCCAATCTGTGATTTTTTCTTTTTTAAAAACCAGCCTTCTTTTCTTCCACATGTGCAGCATAGAGAATAAATAGATAATTTATTTTTTATTTATAAAAAGATACCTCATTTTTTTGCTTTTACCAAATATTATAAAAGGTTACTAATTATCAGAAAGAGGGAAGTAGACAACAGTCTTTTTATATTCTTTAAAACTGTAGGTTATTTAAAAAATGCCATTGTCTCACATTACTCAAAGCCTTTTGAAATGAACTTGAAAATATGGAGGATGTCACTCTTCACCACCCATATTATTATTTGTCCAAATAGTATTCACATCCAGGTGTACTGGTGCACATCTTTAATCTTAGCACTCCAGAGGCAGAGGCAGGGGCAATCTCTGTGTGTTCAAGGACAGCCTGGTCTACGTAGTGAGTTTCAGGTCAGGTGGAGCTATATGTGAGACCCTGAATCAATAAAGACTTTAAAAAAATGAGTAAATTGTTGTGGGATAATCTTTTTGTACACTGTGAAGATGTGTCTCTGCTAAGGCACCTTCCGATTGGTTTAACAAAGAGCTGAATGGCCAATAGCTAGGCAGGAGAGAATAGGTGGGACTTCTTCCAGGCAGAGATAGGAATTCTGGGAAGGAATCAGAGAGTCAGAGATCTACCAGCCAGACAAGGAGGAAGTGAGACATGTAGTATGGAGGAGAAGTAACAAATCAAGTGGCAGATTAATATAAACAGGTTAATTTAAATTATAAGAGCTAGTTGGGAACAAGCCTAGGCTAAAGCCAAACTTTCATAGTTAATAAGAAGTCTCCATATCATTATTTGGGAGCTGGCAGTCCAAAGAAAGTTGGACTATGGTGAATGGGATTCACACCATGCTTATCCTGTACATATGGGACATATTGGTGTGATGTTATGGGGGGGTCTTGCACAGTGCACTCAGGTGAAAAATTAACTAATAGTGCAAAGCACAAGCAAACATGTCAAAAGACAATCCAATGACATGTGCCATGAATTGGTCAGATGTGAGGACAAGAACTTGTGAGAACATTCCTGAGGGTGGGTGTCAATATTCTTTTATATGTATAACACATTTTGTGTCGATGAGATCATAGGGTACATGTGATTGTGTAGTTTGGTTTTAACCCAGCAGTACGTTTCTGAAGTCTTTCCATGCTAGTCCATAATAGTTCCGTCTCATTCTGAAGTTTCGCCTGTATGTACTGTAGCCTATTGGGCCACCACCTGTGTTAGCCGACAGTTCAGTCATTTCTAAAGGAAATGAACTTGAAAAGCTTTCAAATATCCACAGGTGCAGAGAACTTTAGCTGTATTTGTTACGCGTTAACTTAATTTTTTAAATAAAACAGACACGTTACTGTACGTCCTGTACAATTAAACATTTTAGTTATACTTGGCTTGGGGCAATCATTTAACATTTGTCCCCCATTCTTATCGTTTATGGCGTGCTAGTGACCCCCTGCCCCACCTTTAATGTACACCTCCAGTCAACCAGTGTTCCACCGGGGCTGGCGCTGTCCTTAAATCTCGGTTCACTTCTCTGAAGCTCCATTTGCTTTGCCATCTCACTGTTTTGGTCTACTGCCTCCAGTAAACAGAAGGTGACGCACATTCCAGTTTTCAGTGAGGTTGGCTTTCTAGTCAGTCTTAATTTAATGCTGCTCTATGGTTAGCTTAGATTGGGCTATTCTATTTCCATTTTTTTTTTGTATTAAAAACTTGAATTTGAAGCCTGGGGTGTTGCCCCATTTGTAGAGTGCCTGGCCAGCGTGCAGGAACCCTGGGGCTCAGTTCTCAACACCACATAAAACCCTGTTGTGGTGGCATTCACGCCATTCCAGCACTTGGGAGATGGAGGCAGGAGGGTCAGAAGCTCAAGGTCATCCTTTGCTACATATCAAGTTCTAGATGGGTCTGGACTGGAGAGACCCTGTCACAGGAAAGAAAACGAATAGCTCTTGCTTGACAAACGTAATTTCAGTGTGCATTCATCCTTGATGGCTTTCACTTAGGAAAACTTGGCCTTTGAAGACTATCTGAACTTTGGCTGAGAGAAGGCTCCATATAATAGCGAAGTAAGGGATGGACAGTATCCACACTATATACCCTGAACATATGGTAGCCAAGAGGGCTTGAGCCTAGGAGCCCTGTGTATGCCAAAGTATGAGTAGACTTACACAAGATGGTGTGGGGTATTCATAGACCTCCAGCATACTTTAAACCATCCCTAGAGTATTCATTGTATCTGGCATGATATGAATGCCAATGTTGTTATGCTATATTACTTAGGAAATAATGAGAAGAAAAACAGTCCCTGCAATCAGCAATTTTCCCTAGATGTTTTCAATCTGTAGTTGGTGAATCTGTGGATACAGAGCCTACTTGACAAGATTTGTAATGGGCTCTTTTGGGTGAGTCTGTTTTCACGCTGTGTTTCCAGTCATCTCTTTTCTTGCTACATAGGAAACAAAGACGTGAAAGGTTATTGTTTCAACATAGAAATATTTCTGGACTTGTTTAAGATATTTCAGTGGGGAAAAAAAGGCTGTAGGCCTACCGTAATCCTTCTTAAAGAAATGACCACATCTGTAATCTCAAAATCACTTCAGTGAATTGAGAAAAATTCACATGAGTTGGAGTATTCCTTTTTCCAAGTAAAGAGAAAATGGTCTCTAAGAAGAATTTTAGAACAAAACACTTTAAAAATTGCTTTCCTGGTATTTGCAGACACTGGAACACAAATATTTGCATATTTGAGACAGAAGTTTAGCAGCAAAAAAATAAATAAAAAAAGTTCTTCCGAGATGAGTTTTGTCTTCTTTTTTGTCCTAAGAAGTGTTTTGGAAGTGGGTGAGTCATCATGTAGTGAGGTCAGCCTGGGTAGTCCCAACAGTTTAGAGGCCTGTTTTCAAACGTGCTCTTAAAAACTGTGCTTGGTGGCTTTTTCCAAAACGAGAGCAGACTATGAAAGACTTTGGAGACTTGAAAAACATCTAGTTCCTAGTCCTGGACTTTCCAGGGACTGTGTCTCTCAGTGTTTTAGCAGAATGAATTCCATCCTCTGCTTTCTCGTTGCTGTGTTTATAGACACAACAGTGAGTGGATATAAAGAAGGAGGGTCTGTGCAGTAACCACCCTAAATGAGAAACAACGGGATCATTGAAATCTAAAAGGCAAGGAGGATTCGATCTTTGGGCTCACCTATAATTTGTGCACCATAAATGTAGAAGGAAGTCAGTGGGGACTTTTTAATGACAGCGCTGTCTATAACAGTAGCATCAAGCAAGACATTGGCATAAATCATTGGCACTTTGCAAAGTGTCACTTCCGTCAACCTTCTGGTGATGTGATCTTTAGTCTTTCAAATCCATAGACTGGCATTTGGATCAGCTAAGCATCTCGCACTCTGTCTTGCATATTAAAGCTCATGCAGCCAATACTGCAATGCTGCAGGAACTCGTGTTTTAAACAGTTCTCAGCCACTGGCCTGAGAGCTAAGCTTTGTTCTTGATGCTGTTTGCAGAATTTCCTGTTCTTGGATGCTGATGAGTCTGTTGATTCATTTTTCGGAATCTGGGAGGGGCCAATGAAGCAGTAATGATTCCTATGTTAGAAGACTTTTAGTATCATAAAAATTTTTATTTGCAGTTCAAAGACTGTTTTACTTTGGGTTTGCATTTCATTCAGGAAAAAAAAACCCGACTTGCTAAAGTAATTGCTTTTCGGGTATACACATATCACAAGAGCAGAAATAATGACGGTGACAGACACAAGCAATTACAGTTGGTCTGAGGAAATAAGGTTATCCTACCTATGTGCACAGGAAGATGGGATATCCATCCACACACTGAATTTTGAGGGAGTGAATGCCTGTGCTCAGCAGGGCCATCGCCTCTGCCTGTGGGGCTGAAATCCTGAGGCATTTGCTTTGGTGTTCAGTTCTGAAGACCATCTTGAGAGGCCGAAGTGACTTCACACCTCCTCTGCAGGTTCTCAGTGCTTTATCCCCACGTGTCATGTCCTACGTGTGAGGCTTTTTCCTTTTTTCTTTTGTGTTGTCACAGGAAGGAAGGAAGGAAAGCAGGAAGGAAGGAAGGAAGGCAGGAAGGAAGGAAGGAAGGCAGGCAGGCAGGAAGGAAGGAAGGAAGGAAGGAAGGAAGGAAGGAAGGAAGGCAGGAAGGCAGGCAGGAAGGAAGGAAGGAAGGAAGGAAGGAAGGAAGGAAGGCAGGCAGGAAGGAAGGAAGGAAGGAAGGAAGGAAGGGAAGGAAGGAAGGAAGGAAGGAAGGAAGGAAGGAAGGAAGGAAGGAAGGAAGGAAGGAAGGAAGGAAGGAAGGCCCTCAGTATCTTCCTGCTGTGCCTTGCTCTAACCTGTCTCTCTACTTGAAGCCACAGGGCATCACCGCCTTTCAGGATGGAGAGGACAGATATAAGGAGGCTGGGGGAGTGAGTGAGGGCGAAGGAGGAGGAGTGCACGGGTTACTTAGAGGAGGTGTTGGGGGACTCCTGGGCAACTGGACTTCTCTTAGCCTCTACTAGAGTCGGATTCTCCCCTCCAAATTCCTCACTGATGGCTGTGTGTGTGTGTGTGTATGTGTGTGTGTGTGTGTGTGTGTGTGTGTGTGTGTGTGTGTGTGAATTTACTTTCAAGGTGGCTTCAGATAAGAGGTTTTTTTTTTTTTTTTTATTGAGCACTGAGAGACACAGTTGGATGTATGTATGGGGATGCCTGGCTTTGAATCCTAGGCTGCATTTTATAGACTGTTGTTGCCACATCCCTCAACTTGTGTCCTGGGAACCCTGTCTAGTGGCTGGGAGGGAATGAAGAAAGGACAGACACACAGATAGATACACAGACACAAAAACACGTAGAGAACAGCTAGGGTCAGGTGGACTGTGCCTCCTCTGATGGAGTGGCACCAACCTCTGCAATAACCTTGAGCAGCAGTGTGTTTATTATGTACAGTGCCATGGGAGGGGTTGGCTAGTCTCCTAGGAGCTCTCTTCGGGGTGAGCAGCTTCAGACTTTCCGCGTCTGGGACGGGGAGGGGGAGGCCACTGTTGCTAGTTTTCACACTCACTGTTTAATCATTCACTCATCGTTGGAGCAGAGGAAGAGTTTGTCTTCCCCTGACCTAGGGGAAAGGCTTTGTTAATTTCCCATAGATCTAAGGCCTTGGTCCTTGACACATTGTGCTCAGATCAGCAATGTACATTTGCTCAGGACTTCATCTTCTCTTTACATATTCACTCACAACTTCCTGAGCTCCCCACACGTGGTGGCCATTTTTAAGAAGTCAGGCCCATGTGTCCAAGGCTCTGTAATATATACTGAAAATATTACTTGGAGTGAAGCCGGCCGTGTGTGGGCATCGAAACAGTAATGGCTTGACATTCCAGTTGTTGACTCCATTAGGGGTCAGGGCTGGGGGAACCAATTGCTTCTCTGTCCCTTCACTGATACACTCATTTGCTTTGTTACCTTGTGGACATAGATGTTGAAGTAAATTATAGGAGTATTTTAAATATATTGTATAAAATTAAGTCTGAAGTGGACTGTACAGACTCATTTGCTTTTATAACACTCTATTACTGTTAGATTTCAAGCCATGCTAGGAAGCTGCCCGGGAGGAAGTAGAGAAATGTTCTCCATAACCTAATTGTCTCCAAAGATGATCGCACGTGCACACATAATCTCATTGTGTGTGGCTGGAAAATTATAGGAGAGTGAGAACAATTTTAAAGCCTCAGGCAGAAAACAGTAATAGATCTTAGTCTTTAAACTGGCACAGTAAATATTGTCCAGCTTGCACTCGCCTTTGGAGTTTGTGTTATTTGTTAATCCCCCCTTTTGCTGTGAACATCTCTGCCTGCTCCTTACCCCAGTTGTTTCTGAGCTCGGGTAAGATGCTTAGTAGGCCAGCCACCCTCTGGAAGGGTAATAATTGATTACAGAGACAATTTACTTTGCTCCAAGCCTTGAAAATGGAACTCTAATCTTGTAAACTTCTTTAGTATTTTTACGACTCACTTCTTTACCCTGCCCCCCAGTTCTATAACTTTTTCCAGCGAACTTTGAAGCAGAGTGCTTACACTGATCATCTGTAGTTGATACTGGCTAATAGAAGCACTCAGTGTTTTCCTTAAGACCAGGTCTTAGATTCTTGGTTCATTGTATAATTCTTGCGTGTTAAGATGGGTTATCATTTAAGGGGAGAAATATTGCAACATGGATAGTTGCATTCTTATTTTTTTTAAAGATTTCTTTTATTGTATGTGTATAAGTGTTTTGCCTGTATATATATATATGTGCACATGTGTATGTGCACCACATGTGTGCCTGGTGCCCAGGGGAGTCAGAAGAGGGTGTCGGATAACACAGAACTGGAGTTATGGATTGTGGTGAACCACCATATGGGTACTGGGACTTGAACCTGGGTCCTCTGCAAGAACTAAAATGCTCTTAACCTCTAAGCCATCTCTTCAGCTGTTAGATAATTGCATTTAGCAAGTATTCTAGAAGAATTTCATAGTGGGGTATAAAAAAAACCCTGAGATATCTTTTTCCTCCTGTATTATCTCCCTGTCAAATAGGGTGTAGTGTAAAGGAGAGAGGGAAGTATGCCCTGGAGGGAGGTAGAGTTCCACAGCAGGTGCTGCCAGAGCCAGAGGAAAGCACAGAACCAAGGAGGAAGGAGGAGTCTTTGGATGAACATAACCTGAGAAGTGGTTGGTTATCTCTTCCTGCCTTTTCTAGAAAACGGCACAAGATCTTAACAAGTGATGTGGATAGTAAAGACAAAAGACGTATTTGGGTTCCAAATAGTGCGGTGCGAAGGAGAAAGTCAACCCCAGTGGGAAGCTGACTGTGTCAGTCAGGATGGAAGGAAGATTCCCGTAGGTAAATTCTGTATTCTTTACTTGCCTGTTGACATAGATGTGCATTTTTTCCAGTCTTACTTAATAACTGTGCTACTGATTTTTTGGCACATGGAGAAAAGGGGACATTTGACCTTTTACAGGTCAGTTTGTGGGGGGATGGGACAGCGGGGTTCTTAGATTCTCCGGCAGTGATTGGATTCCCTTAGTTGATGGTGTCCTTCGGCATGTTCGCTATTGTTTTCTGCTCCCCAAACCAACCACTGGGTGATGGCACTTTAAGTGGGTGTATGATACGACAGGAAAGAACTATACGTCTTCATCACTTCCCACCTTCCGAAGCGTTGCAGTGTGAGTCTTTGCCAAATGTGGTTGGAGAGGAAGGGGCCACGCGGACATTCTGCGGCTGGCCTCGGACCACGCTGACAGCGCACATCAGCCACTCAGCACTTTTCCAAGTAGCAGCTAATGCCCGACTACTCAACTTTAACCCCGGAAAAGGAGGTCATCTCAGGAAAGAGACGCACATCAAAGATCGCGCTGGCGGTCCTCGAGAGAGAAGGTCATCTTCTGATATTTCCTTTAGCTCATTGTCAGCACCCTCTTTGGGGAGAGAAATGCAAGTGGTTTTCTGTCAAGGCAGAGACTGTGTAGATTCATCACTGCAAGCCAAGAAGAAGAAAAAGGTTTTTTATCTCAAAGCCTTGGAAGAAGTCATAAGCGTTAGTAATTTTAACCACGTGTTAGGCATTGTACTTGGTGTCTTACATAAATTGTCTAACTAATCCTTACAATAATCAGAGCTACACCTCATTTTTCTCCCGAGATAAGCTTCTTCCTTCGGTAGACACTGTGATTAAAGTGCCACTTATTTAAAATTACATCCTGTTTCTGACCTACGCTTTTTGATCATTGTTCCATATTATAAAATATTCTGTCTGACCTCTGCTTCATTAGACTCAAATATGCCGTGCTTTTCTGCACGTCTCCTGCTTTGCTATCCTTTACTACCATGGATAACAAAAGTAGAAGATGATTGTTCCAGATCCTTCCCTTGTACACTTAGGGCTACATACGTGCTCATTCCCACAGCCTCATCACAAGGCCAGACACCCTAGAGATGGGCTAATGATCATCTACCCTCTAAAGCCTGGAGCTTGGGACTGTGACCTACAGTAACAAAAGGGATTGTGCGGATGTGGTGAAAGCAAGGCTCTGGAGGTGAGGAGACTGTCCTGGGTCATCACTGTGAGCCCAATACAACACGGTCCTGAGAGAAAAATCAAAGGAAAGCATGAGTCAATGACAGAGATAGTGAAGAGATGGAACGAAGCACTTTGAAAATGGAAGAAGTCACAAGCTGAAGAACACAGGCAGCTGAGACAATGAAACCAAAGCCAGGACACATGCTCAGATTCTTCAGGAGGAACTGACATCTACCACATCCTCCTGATACCTTGACTTTTGCCCTGGGAAGCTGATCTCAAACTTCAAAGCTCCAGACTGTAAAAAGAAATTTACATCACTGTCTTTGTTCCCCTTGGTATAGAGAGACTATCACAGACTTAGTGTGCTTATTTTTTCACAGTTCTTGAGCCTAAAAAGTTCATAACCAAGACGCTCACAGGTCCAGGATCTGGTGGAAGCCCACTTCCTGATTTGAAGATGCTGTGGTCTGCTTTGTTCCCTACGTGGTAGACAGTGAAGAAGAAGCAAGCTCTCTTGTCTCTTCTTGTAAAGGCATTAATGCTGCTACGAAGGCTTCATGCTTATGGCCTAACTACCTCTAAAGGGTCCCATTTCCAAATACCATCACAATGCGATTAAGATTTCCACGTGTAATTTGGGGGGCCCTGAGTTCACAGCAGTCGTTTTAAGCCACTAGGGTTGTGGCGATTTGCTACAGCAGTGGTGTAAAATGAATAGCACCGCATGCAGGTCTTAGAAGATAACTCTGCAGAGCTATCAAATTGATGTGTAGCCAGCACAGAACCCACAGTATTGCGACTGTGAGTTTTCAAGATGGCATGTTCTTGGTAAACAAGTCACCACTGGTTCTCTCTCACACTGTGGCTCCCCTCCACCTTTCTCGTTGCACACACAGGAACAAAACCGCCTTCCTCTGCTGACTTGCTAGTCTCCTCTCTTAGAACAAGAATGACAATGCTTTTAATGGAGGTCTTGGGAAGGAAGAGCATCTCTGATTTACTCCCAGCTGTTTCTGTCTTCTCTCACCTATACTTGTTTGTTAGGGTGGGGTTACCATAGTAACAAGGTGGGAGGGCTTGTTCTTTGCTATCTCAGGAGAGTGAAAGTAATGAACTTGATTCTCTCTTGGAGCATTTCTGTGGTTCAGACTTGGTGTATTTGATATTTATTTAAATGTTATTTGAAATCAGGAGTTGCAGAGAAGGTTCTGGGAAGTTCTAGAGCTAATTGGAAAGAATTCCAGCTATTGTAGTGTAAGGAGAATGATAATTTCAATTTAGAGCAGCATTTCAGAAAATACACCAGAGCTACAGTGGAAAAAAGAATTTTAACAGAGTATTGACCTTTAAGAAATATTTTAGTACTAACGTCAACTCTAATAGTTAGCTAAGAAGTAGTTGTGTTTAAATGTTTTATGATTGACAGCTGATCTATATTAACAATTGATTTTCAAAGAATAAAATGCATTACAATTTAGCCAATGATGAAACTAAGTTTCGCACCATTTACTTGAACTCTAATGATTCAGATTTTATCTAGGATTATATTGACCTGTGGAGGAACTAATTCGAAGACCTTTCCCCATCTCTCTCCTTCCTTTTTCAGCTTAGCATGTAGCAGGGCCCTGTGCATGCCAGGTTGGTGATCTGCACCAGGCTATAGCTCAGCCCTTTATGTATTTTTATTCTGAGATTAGGATCACTAAATCACCCAGGGTGGTCTTTGATCTGCAACCCAGATAGCCCATGCTTCAGTCAATAGTTGAGATTACAGGCCTGAACCACTAGGTCTCCTGGCTTAAGAGGGCCTTTCTTAACACTATCTCATCTATCTGTCTATCTACCTACCTACCTACCTACCTATCTATCTATCTAATGTGCATGGGTGGACATGGATTGTCCGTGGAGGAGTGAGCTCTCTCCTCCCATTCTGTGGTCCCAGAGATAAACTTAGGTGGTCAGGCTTGGTGACAGGTGTCTTTAGCCACTGGGCCATCTTGCTGGCAAGAGGGCCTTGCTTTATATTTCTGCCTGTCAACACCATTGATAGTGAATTTAGACATCATTGGTTGTGAATTTAATGTTTTATTGTCTCTGAGTAATCAAAAATGCTGAAAAACATTTCCTTGCAATCACTGTTAGGAACTTAATTTTTTTTTCCATTTTGTTTTATGTGTATGGATGTTTTGCCTGCATGTTTGTGTGTGACCGTGTTCATGCCCTGAGAGTGAGGAGGCCAGAAGAGAAAACTCCCTAGGACTGGAAGTAGAGTGTGAGCTGCCATATGGGTGCTGGGACTCGAACCCTGACCTCTTAATGTGTCCTCTTAACTTCCTCTTAACCAGAGTGGCCAGCCTCTCCAACCCCACTGTAATGAAGTTAAATCAGCATCATTAGCTTTCCCTTCTTTGTTTTAGATTTACTTTTATTATTTTATGAGTGTTTTACCTGCATGTACATCTGTGCACCACATTTGTACTCGGTGCCCAAGGAGGTGGTGAGCCTCCTTGTGGATGCTGGGAATTGAACCCAGGTCCTTTGTAACAGCAAGAAATGCTCTTAACCATTGAGCCGCCTCTCCAGCCTGACTTTTCCTTTTATGTGGACCCTTCTGAGTCTGTGTTGGACTTCTCTCTCCCTCACTGCCCTGCGAAGGGTTAAAGTAAGGCTGAGGGAAGGAACAGGTTTGTGAGTTGTTGGCAACATCCAATTTGAAGTTGCAGTCTGCAAGTACACGAATTAACTGTCCTCTTTAGAATGTTCTGTGCCTTTACACATTACAATGTCCCAACACAGACTAAGTCCCAGCTCTATTCCCGGAAATGCTCATCTTCCTCTGACTGGCATTTCTAAGAACAATATTATAGCTCAAGGCAACCAGAAAGACAATGGGAAATGATAAAAAGCATTTCCATTAATTGCAATAAACAGTTCAGAAAACACAAAGAAAGCAAATGGCTTGTGTTCCTAAGGAAAGAGAGCTCCTAAATGAGCTTCTGGACAGTTATTCTTCCTAAAAGTGCAATTTACAACCACACAGTCACCGATAGTTTAGTCACAGTGTTAGACTGAAAATCTGGACACACACACACACACACACACACACAGAGAGAGAGAGAGAGAGAGAGAGAGAGAAAGAGAGAGAGAGAGAGAGAGAGAGAGAGAAGAGGGGACAGAGAGATGGCTCAGTGATCTGGGTTCAGTTTCCATCACCCACATGATGGCTCACACCTACCTGTACCTAGAGTTCCAGGGGATCCAGCACCTTTTCTGATCTCTGAAGGCGTCTGTACAAATACAGTGCACATATATACTCTCAGGCACACATACACATACATGCACATAAAATAAAACAAACAAATACTAAAAATAATGATAGTGAAATCTTTATTATTGAGTTTATGTATTTATTTATTTACTTATTTATTTGGCATTTTGAGACAGGGTCTCACTATGTAGTTCTGGCTGCCCTAGAACTCACTATGTAGACCAGGCTGGCCTTCAACTTGCAGAGGTCCATCTGCCTCTGCCTCCTGAGTCCTGGGGTTAAAGGTATGTGCCACCATGACCAGCCTATCATTGATATTTTAAGGCAGAAAGACAGTCACTTGTAGCCAGGCAGTGATGATGCACACCTTTAATTCCAGCACTCTGGAGGCAGAGGCAGGCAGATCTCTGTGAGTTCAAGGCCAGTCTCGTCTACAGAGTGAGTTCCGGGACAGCCAGAGCAACACAGAGAAACCCTGTCTCAAAAAACCAAAGCAAAACAAAAAGAAGGTCTTGAAAATCTTTCCAATTTTGAAACCCACATGTAACAGACAACGTTACCCATCTCTGGGATCATTAGTGGGGGGTATAAACCACCTGTGAACTCTAATACCAGATTTATTAAGAAATCTAGAGTAGAATTGAGTGGCCTGAAGTCTCAGGTGTTTGGAAACTGAGCTGGGAGACCGACTATAATTCAAAGCCAGCCTGGTTAACAGGGCAAGACCCTGACACAGGAAAAGAAACCATAAATCAATCAATCAATCAATCAATCAATCAATCAATCAATGCCATTTTTAAAAGTTGGTTTATTTGGAGAAGTATTTTAATAATAATTTCCATTTTTGTCATTCAAATGATATTTCAAAAGGTTATAAGAGAAAAATAAGTTATTTAGAAAATCAACCAGTTAGGGCTGGGGAGATGGATCAGTTGTTGAATGCTCACAGACCAAGGAGTATCTGAGTTTGGTTCCCAGCACCCACTTGGGGCTGCTCACGATTGCCTATAACTCAAGCTCCAGGGGATCTGGTACCCTCTTCTGGACTCTTAGGGCACTGTTCTCACACATCCACATATCCACACACAGACACACACAGACATATTATTAAATAATAAAATAAGTCTTTAAAAAAAAAGAAAACCAACTACTTAAAGTGAACTTAGGGTTTTTTTTTTGGTGACTAAATCAATTATTTGATAGTAATAATGATGTATAAAATGATTTAATAAGCACATATTTCTAGAATTATACTAGAACTGATTTTTTGGGCTGAAATCATAGTGTCTTTATTGAGTTGGTTCAGCACTGTCTTTTGAGATAGTCTCATTGTTAATTGAGCCATCTTACAGTAAGACAGGCAGATTTAAGAATATAATTTACCACTCTGTCTCTCAGCTCATTGCTAATTTTAAGGATATACATATTTTTTTTCAGCAGTGTTAAGATGATCAAAGTTACAGCTGTTTCTGAAGGTTTCTTTGGGGACTTGAGTGATTTAAAATAATCTGCCTAAAATACCAGTTTCCCCACTTAGTTTGTCTCAGTCATGATCCTTAAGGCTAGAAGAAAATGAGTGGATGATTTTATATGCCTTTTTTAGCCATGACTAGCAATTACACTTACATTTTATGAAAGATGATGAGAAAAAAATATTGCTTGTGTTCGCCATTAAGTTTTAAGAAACTTAAAATCAGTGTCATGTTCTTTCCCTGTTAAAATAAACTTCTGAGATTTCACCCCGAGGCTTCAACAGCTAACGATTAACAAGGGTTTGAAGAATGCTCTTACCACTGGTCCCTTTTTAAGAACTTTGTAAGCTTTGCATGTAAATGCAAACAAGAATTCTAAGCCTTTTGATCCTGGAGATTTGATGGAATCTCCAAATCTCCAGAGCAAATTCAAGGATTATGAGTGACAACAAGCAGACCCCCCCCCCCCCCCCGAAAGCTTGACAAATTAATAGTAAACATGGGATACTGACTCCAAACAGAATACGATAGATTCCTAGTTTGTGAAGATTTCTAGTCTGAGTCACTAAAGCAGATAAGTGTAGTTAGCAAGCTAGGTGGGAGGAGAAAGGGGACAGTGGTCTATGGACTGGCTACATTCACATTCCTATTCATTTAAATGCCAACAAAAGAACAGGGTTCACTCAAAGGCTTCATTTACTATGAGCCTTCCTTCCTTTCTCTTTCTTTTTTTTGTGTTTTTTTTTTTTTTTTTTTCTTTTTTTTTTGTGACATGGTCTAAACAGAGTGAAATTCAATTCTAGTCAGACCTGGGTCCCCAGGGAGTTGATATCCCAAAGGTCTTTTAGTTCTCCTTGTGTCAAGATCTGAGCGAGTTAGCCTTGAGCAGCTGGAGCAGAGGAAGCCTCTTGCTAAGCAAGACAATGACCAGGGCTTGTGGGATCACGGTAGCTCCACCCAGTCACTGTCACTCTGAGAGGTGATCTTTGCATTCCCTTTCCCAGTGGGTAGCATGGGGGAAGTTGACCTGGTCATCCCAGGTTCAAGTGTCATGGTTTGGCTGATGATAGACAAGGCAGGACATGAATCTACTTTTCACTCAACAAGCGTCTTGGATTTACTACCTAAATCAATCTTGTTTTCCTTTTACTTGGCCTAGAGTTTAGCAACAGGAGCATGCCGGGACATATCCCCTTGTTTGCATCTGGTAGTGACTACTGGAAAGAGAAAGGTCTCCTACAGCCTTACACAGGCATTCCACATTGCACAGCTATTGGAGAAAGCAACTGATTGTAACAGTACTAAAATATCAGAAATGGATGTGTTATGTCTAAGGAAGAGGGCAGAGCACAAACCTGCTTTATTTTATTTTTTTTACATTAAGGACTAAACTAGTGCTTTCTTCTCTTAGATGTTTCATATGCTGAGAAAAAACAACATTTAGTGACAGAAGTTTTCTCTTTGGAGCATTTCCCCATAAATTTATACAGAGTACACAAATCTGAATACATAAAACTTGGGGGATTAATTCAATGAAAAATGTGGTGATAAGCTTATTTCTGTTTCTATGGTAAACATTTACTTTGGTTGTCTTCTGTAGGCCTCAGTGTCCTAACTGAAGTGAGAACTTGTTGGGACTCAGTGCTGGGTATAAAAGTGACTAAAACCTCTCTAGTGTCACACTGCATGCTTTAAATTGTTCTTACTCTTTTCTTCTGCCACAAGAATGAAATGACCCAGGAAATGTCCTTGATAGTGCCTGCTATCAGCCTGGACCAAAGAACAAAGACTACTGAGGCCCACATGTAGCTTACATAAGAAGTGAGGATATGTGTGTGTGTGTGTGTGTGTGTGTGTGTGTGTGTGTGTGTGTATAATGTCTTGGGGTTTTTTGGAGTTGTCATTGCTGAATCACATAATAAAAGATGACTCATGTATTTAACAGAAATAAACCAACTGTCTCAGTAGTCTTCAGTACTTATTCATCAACAACGTGTGATTTGATTGTGTATACTGTGTATACATAGTAGGTTTACTGTGATACATAGTAGGTTTATTGTGTTCCAAGTACTTGCTGAATCCTGGAAATACAATACTTTACTAAGCTTCCATTCTAATGAGAGAAAGATGCAAGAGATAAGGGGGAAATGTACAATTAAAATACTTAGGCAATAATTCATGAGCAAGGTTGTAGCAGAAGTTTCTCCTGCCCTACCAGGTCCTACAGTCCGTAGCCACCTATAAAATAATCACTCAGAGGCTTATATTAATTGCCAACTGTATGGCCTATGGCAGGCTTCTTGCTAGCTAGCTCTTATATCTTAAATTAACCCATCTCTATTTATGTATGTATCTCCACATGGTCCGTGGCTTTACCTGAGTCCCATTACATGTTGCTCCTTGGATGGCAGTTTGGTGTCTCTCTCTACTCTCCTTTCTCCTCTCATTATCTCTCTTGGATTTTCCCACCTGGCTCCATCCTGCACTGTCATAGGCCAATGCAGCTTTATTTACTAAACAATGGGAACAGCATACATTCACAGCATACAGAAAGACATCCCATAGCACTTCCCTTTTCCTGTCTAATCAAAAAGGAAGGTTTTAACTTTAACATATATAACAAAGCAGTTATTAAGCAAGAATTATAGTTACAATATCTAGTCTATTTATATTTGGCAAAATTAGAAAATATTCTACCATTTATTCTATTTTGTGACTCTTAAGTTTCATATCTAATTTATCTTTTATCATGACTAAGGAAAAGCTGTAATTATAACTATCTAGTCTTCAACTCCATCAGAAACCCCAGAAGGATATAATATTACCTAAGTAAACAGGAAGTATATTGTAAGCAACTTCCAAAAATCTAGAATGACAGAAACATCTGGCTGCCTGGACAGTCACCCAAAGTGCCTCTGTAACGTTGGGACATCCATCTTCAGCCTATAGGCCCAGAGTTTCTCAGTTGCTTCTCCCTGTGTCCTGCAGAATGTCTGGCAGTCTCCTCTGTGAAGTAGGAACCTGAAGGAGCCTCTCGCCTTGTTTTGGCAGAATTCAGTGGTCATTTTCCTATGGGTCCTGCATGTCCAGTTGATACAACATCCTGTCAAGCAGTCTAGGCAAGGGCATTTTTTTGCCCAGTGGCTAACTTTTGCCACAAAGAAAGCAAACTCCATAATGTGTTTCTTCGATATCCATCAACCTCTTTGAAGTAATTGGTGGTGCCAGGAGCAGATATGTCTCACTGTCCGAAAAAGTCTAAGTTCTTAAAACATTTTAATTGCCATATTCTGTATGTCTTTGAAGTGTTTGAAGATTAACTACCTAACTGAAATATATCTTTATATATCTAAAAAAATGTAACTAACATGACTATAAATTTGACTAACATAAAAGACTAATTATTAATCTATATTTCTTAATTATTCATTACAATTTAAATGAGTTGCATAAACATAATACCTTAAACAAGAGTAGAAATATATATAGCATAACAAAATTAACTTTAAATTTGTATCAATAAACCAAAATCTATAGCAATGTAAAACATTTCAAACAAGTTGTTGCTCTTTAAAGTAAATTCAATAATCTACCCTTTTATCATATCATATCTATACTATCCCCCTTTCTTCTTTAGAAAGAGATTATATTTTTAATAAACCCCCTATAAATAAATAAAAACAAACATTTATAATCAATATTTTGGGAATTTGGGCATAGCTTTTAATACTACTTTCTGCTGACTGGGGGCACTGGCAATCTTGTGGAAATCCTGAGAAAACTCAAGATAATGGTCAAGTACTGGGAACACTGGTTATAACCTTTGTTGATAGGTACCATCTGTTAAGGTTCAGGAGGTCTCGCTTGATCAAATCTGATCCATCTTAATCTGGAACAAATCCATATTCTCTTGCTTCCTGTAGAAACAAAAGCAGAGCCTCCTTTCCAAAGCAATATAACCTTAGATCCAAGTTTTGAAGTCAAGATTATATATATATATATATATATGGGAGGTTGAGGCATTCTGCTATAGAAAGTGTGGTTCTGGGATCCGGCAAGGTATCTCAGCAGGTGAAGGCATTTACCATCAAGGTTGATGACCTGAGTTTTGTCCCCAAGACCCACATGGTGGAAGGAGAGAACCCATTCCTTTCATCTAAAGTGCTCATATACACAGACACAGACAGACAGACAGACAGACAGACAGACACACACACACACACACACACACACACACACACGAAATGTAAGATTCTGAAATACCTCACGAAGTTGACATTTGAACAACGACCTGAAGAACGCGACTCTGGCCTGAGACGAGCATCATAGGACAGGACCCAGTAAATACGCAGGTTCTGTCTCACTTCAGTTTCCACCTTGACTTGTCTTCTAGAAGACGATAGTATTGTGAGGTTCTGCTGTGGAGTCTTTTCAGGAGCCAATGGTAGAAAGGATCTTTTCACAGTATGCAGGAACAGGAATGCAGAGGACCCACAGTCGCAAACACATGTAGAGTGAAGGCTGAACAGCTTCTCTGTTGACCTCTGTCTCAAGGCAGCCTCTCTGCTAGCTTTTTCCTACACAGAAATTTCATGCCTTTGCAAGACTATTTTGGGGTAGACCTCACAGGGTAGAAATCCTATAAAGGAAGAAATATTCCGGAGTGCCAAATGTGTCAGAAACTCCTGTGCCAATGTGTAGAACTGCCCTGCGGGGTGGTCTCCAAACTGGTCTGGAAGGAGTGGCGTTCTGTTAGATGTGTATCAGCTGATTAAGTGGCATCCGAATTTGCAGCAGGCTTGTGTTCATCCTGCATCTGCATCACAGCTGGAGGGCTGCCTGGATGTCTAATTTCATTTCTGAATTCCAGCTCTTTCTTATGTTTGCACTGACATGGATTGGTGATTCTTCCAGCCTCCTGTGCAGGCAGGGTGCACCCCAGGAAACGCAATTGAATTCATTTCAATTTAGTCTCCCCCGAGGGCCACCCCCACTCCTTTCTTCCCCTTAAGGCAAAAGGTGCGGTGTAGGGGGATAAAGGGGGTCAGTTCGTGACTTGCTGTCTTTAAACTCTAAGTTCTGCGTTTCTGTCGTTTCTGACTCAACAAGTATGTTTAGGAGGCCAAACTCAAAGCTGTGTTGGGAAGACCGCCAACTCTTTGCCCATTGCACCTGGTCCCTGAAGAGATAATTTATATGTAAGGCAAAGAAAGCATTGGAAATGTATTTTTCTGAAAGGTGAAAAATGCCTTTTATCTTCACAGGCATAATCTTGAAGACAGCAGCAGGCGATTTATATGTATAATTCTGCAATTTGCTGTACTAGTTAAACTATTTTATCTGGCCTTGGCAGTGATGGAAAGAGCACACTTATAGTGCTTCAATATAACAACAACTTGGGGCAGAAATAGAATACAGACAGATAAAA
>CABHPQ010169952.1:0-24042 GCA_902168405.1 Peromyscus aztecus
GAGGCCAGCCTGGTCTACAGAGTGAGTTCCGGGACAGGCTCCAAAGCTACACAGAGAAACCCTGTCTTGAAAAACCAAAATAAATAAATAAATAAATAAATAAATAAATAAATAAATAAATAAATAGGTTCTTAGATGGGGATTGGGACAGTTGGTAGAGCGCCTGACTAGCATGCAGAGTCCTGGGTTCAAATCCCAGCACCACATGAAACAGATGTGGCGGCACATGCCTGTAATCTCAGTACTTGGAAGGTGGCAGCAGAAGGATCAGGAATTCAAGGTCATCCTTGTTTACACACTAAGATCCAGGTCAGACCAGGCTGGATGAGACCCTGTCTCAAAACAGAACAAACACAGAAAACCCAAAACTCTCAGAGACTGGGCGTGGTGACCCGCTTCTGTAATCCCAGCACTCAAGGAGCTGAGGCAGGAGGAGGGTTGGAGTTTGGCAAACCCAGGCTTCAGAGCGAGTGAGACCTGTCTCGAAACAAATAAGCAACATCTGCCTGAAGTGTAGGGTCTTTGTGAAGCGGAAGGGATGAGAACCAGGCCAGGTGTAATGCTGGTAATGCTGACAAGGGTAAGGATGACCTGAGCAGCAGAGTTCTTGAGGTTTGTACAGTACCTTACTTGAGACATCCCATGTAACCCTTCACTGTCTTCCTGTCCCAGCATTGAAGACAGGCTTTCTGGTAGCTGAGCAAAAAAAGGATAGGATTACTTGAGGGTTGTCACAGCTTCTGCAAGTGGCATGGAGTGAGTGACTAGGAGACTGGAGCCTATGCTGGAGCCCCGAGCTGCTGTGAGCTGTAGCTCTCTGATGTGTTAAGGACAAAGGAAGTGTTGGAAGTGCATGTTGGGGAAGCTAGAGGCAGGCAGAATTTCATCATGGTGGGCAGGCTTTCCCTATTCCTTTGCAATTACTGACCCCAAACTTAACTGACCCCCTCAGCTCTATACCAGGCTCTGTAGAGCTAGAACTAGTTGTAGCCTAGCCCTAGGCAAAAGGAGGGGACACCTGGCTCCTGGTTCTGGCCTCATCATCACCATCCAGCACGAGCTGAGGTTTGCCACCTGACCTCTTCAGACCCCTCTGTCCTTCCTGCAGCTGTAAGATGTGAGATGCCAAACATCATTCCGTAATGCGCCATTCAGTATGAACAGCTGGTCCCATGTTGCCTATGATGGTGATCCTTGGTTGTCAACTTGACTACATCTGGAATTAACTAAAACCTACGTGACTGGATACACCTGTGAGGGTTTTTTCTTTATTGAATTACTTGAAGTGGAAATACCCACCCTAAATCTGGATCCTTTGAGGTGGGAAGATCCACCTTGAATCTGGGCCACGCCTTCTGTTGGCAGCCTATATAAAGGACACGAAAGACGGAAGCAGTTGCTCTCTGCCTGTTGCCCTTGCTTTTGATAGCAAATTCATTCCTTCACTGGCATTAGAGCCTACTTCTTCAGGACTCTGACATATATAAATGTATATGCATATGCAATTTAAAAATTTTTCCTCTGGGTAGCCCTAGCTGTCCTGGAACTATGTAGACTAGGCTGACCATAAATTTGGAGATCTGCCTGCCTCTGCCTTCCAAATGTGTGCCACCACACCCTGCTCATTCTGTTAGTCCTGTTTCTCAAGAGAACCCTGACTAACACTGTCTTTGTTATGTTGAAAGCAACGATCTCACAAAGCAGTGATCTCTCTGGCTGAGTGTTCTTTGCTGAGTGTGTGGTTGGGGGGGGGGATGAGACTCCAGGTTCCTGGTCTAACGAGGACAGCTCTATTTTATAACAGATTGGATTTCTGAGTACCATGTCTTGTGCACAAATGATTCTGTTTCTAAAAGAAAACCACCGTTAGAGAACATTTCTCATGAGGCAATTAAGAGCTCTGATCTTCACAGGGAAGGCACACACATCGACTATCATTATCAAATGGGTGAATCATGGCTTGAGACATATAGTAGCTTGGATAAATGACTTTATTGGTATGAAATATGTGTAAGCTTAGGCATTAAATAATTCACAAGGTCCAGCCAGTTTTGAAGCCAGCTTAACAATTAACTGGAAATTTCTGTGGAAATCTTTACGTGTCACACTGTGTGTGTGTGTGTGTGTGTGTGTGTGTGTGTACATGGGGGGGGTGCATAGCGTGTACAGATGGTCAGAGACCAGAGAAGAACATCAGGTGTCTATCACTTTCCACCTTATTCCCTTGAGACAAGGTCTTTCACTGAACCTGGAGATGGGCTGGTGGCCATCAAGCCAGTGACCCTTCTGTCTCTACCCTACCCCCAAGCTTTTTACTGGTCTTCTAGGGATTTGAACCCAGGTCCTTGTGTTTGCAAAACAAGCTCCTTTACTCTCTGAGACATCTTCCCAGCCCAATACTTCATACTTTTTCAAATAGTTAAGGCTTAGGGGGACTGTGACCTCTAACTGGAACTTTATTTTAGTAGATGGTGTCTTTTAAAGATGAAAATGTTCTTCATACTATTTCTATTTGTTATCAAAATAACCCCTGGATTCTGCTGTTTGTACTTCACCCTGTATTTAACAGATGAAGATTTCTTTCTTCCATAGTCAGCCTGTCACAAAAGCCGTTGTGGACTCTCTCATACCCTTTGCGGTGAGGTTTGCTTGATGGTTGCTATGAGATGGTCAGTAACTTGGGAGTCGGCCTTCCTACTTCTTGTATACTAGTTGATGAAGAAACCCATCCTCACACTGTGGGAGAACATTCCCAGTCCTTAGGCCAACCATTGATACCATACAGGAGGCCTGACATTTAGGGCTGGAGATGGTTCAGTAATTAAGAACACTGGCTGTCCTTCCAGAGGACCCAGGTTCAATTCCTAGCACCCACATGGCAGCTCACAACTGTCTGTAACTCCTCTTCTGGCCTCCTGGTACAAGGCCTGCAAATGGTACACAGACATACATGTAGGCAAGCTACCTATACACATAATAATGCTTTTCTTGAAAAGCCTGAGGTGTTGGGGATTTAGCTCAGTGGTAGAGCACTTGCCTACCAAGTGCAAGGCCCTGGGTTCGGTCCTCAGCTCTGAAAAAAAAAAAACAAAACCAAAAAAACCAAAAAGCCTGAAATTTGTAACTCACTGTTTAATAGCAGGTTTGTGAGGAAGAAACAGTTCTCTTGTACTTAATCATTCAACAAATATTTATTTAATGCCTACCCTCTCTGCCTGAGGTTGTTGAGATTGCATTCAGGTTCTAAAAATATCACTGGCTTTGTCTTTCAGAGTCAAGTTGGCTAACCAATGTGGCATGCTATGATTTTCTTGTCTGGCCAAGCACTGCCAAATGATTTGATTAAAACAATAAAACAGAAGAGGGCTTGATCTTCCTTTAATCACATATAAACAACAAGATCTTAGTTCTGTGCTGGCAAGGCCTATGTAAAGATTTTATGGGCTTTTTGCTTATTCATACTAGTATACAACCCTTAGCTAGTTAATCCAAATAATCCCTCAAGGAGGCTGAGCAGAGCCATTATCTCTCCAGTGCTGGAGGCCAAGTGGCTTGTTCAGTGCCATTCAGTGAGGTCAGACAAAGCTTACAGCGAGCTGGAGTCCAGGGCTGACGGTTGCTTCCCAGCACTTACACATCTGTTTTTATTCTCCGACATAAGAGGAGCCCCACTTTGCAACTTTCCAGCCCGATCATCCCCTCTCTCCCCATATACCCTACCTCCCCTGCCCCAAAGCCCACTAAAGGAAGTGTTGGCAAGGTTTGATGGCCTTCTATTTCAGATATTATTCTATATGGCATGCAAACTTCAGCAAGTAAGGCTTTGGAATCAGACAAGCCTTGGGTTCAAATCTTGGTTTCATTGCTTATTGGCCATGTGTAGTGTGAATTCTAATTAGTCTTAATAATAAAAACCCAGAGTCAGATATTGGGGTGAATGCTGAAAGATCACAGATGTAAAGGAGCAGCCACTAGAGAGACTTCTTACCTCTAGAAATCCTCAGACTGAAAGGACTGAGCTCCTGTCTCCACCCTGCCTTATCACTTCCTCTCTCTGCCCAGCCATATCGCTTCCTGTTTCCTCCTCCCAAATTCTGGGATTAAAGGCATGTGCCACTACTGCCTGGCTTCTAGTGGCTAGCTCTGCACTCTGATCCCCAGGAAAGCCTTATTTGTTAGAGCACAGAAAAAATATCACCACATTTCCCCATTTTTGTCTAAAATTAAAAAAAAGGTTATAACTAATATAAGAAAAACTATATACAGTAAATATAAACTATATACAATATATACAGGCAATAATTACATCAACAATGTCTAGTCCATAAACATTTGACAAATTCAGAGAAAATACTCCACTATCTATCCTATTTTGGTGAGTCCAAAAGGTTGCCTAATTCACTTTCTATTCTCACCTGCATTACCAAAATTATCTTTTAATGTCTCTCAACCCTATACACTTTACACCTCTTTAGTGAATTTCTTTTCTGAATCTGGTAACAAGGAAAGCTATAACTATAGCTATAAAGTCGTCAACTCCATCAGAGACTCCAGAAGGATGTAATATTACCTGAGTAAGCAGGAAGTGCAAGCAAGCAACTTCCAAAAATGTGAGAAATGACAGAAACAGCTGGCTGCCTGGACAGTCACCCAAGTTTCCTCTGTAACATTGGGGCATCCATCTTCTGCCTACAGGCCTAGCATATCTGACAGACTTATCTGTGAAGCAGGATTTTCTGAAGGGCTGTCCTACCTTGTCTTGGCAAAGTTCAGCAGTCACTTTCTTTTGTGTCCTGCTTGTCCAATTTGGACAGCATACTGTCATCAGTCAATGCAAGGGCATTTTCTGGCTCAGTAGCTAATTTTTTGCCACAAAGAAAGTATACTCCATATGGAGTTTCTTCAATGCCCATCATCTTCTCTGAAGTAGTTGATACTGCCAGGAGCAGACATGTCTCATTGTCATAAAAAGGAATCTATATTATTAAAACATCTTAAATACCATAGTCTGTAGATCTCTGAAGTGTTTGAAACACCTGTGTGCCTAAAGTATATCTCTGTTTGACCTTGAAAACATAACTAACATGACTACATTTTGATTGTTATGGATGACTAACTACTAACCTGCATTTCCTTAATATCCTAAATAGTTGGTAATAACTTTCAGGGACTATAATTCTTGCTTGATAATTGTTTTGTTGTGTATAATCTTACTATGTTAAATTTATAACCATTCTTTTTAATTAGACAAAAAGGGAGAAATGCTGTGGAATAATCCTCTTGTATGCTGTAAGGTTTGTCACTCAAATTAGTTTAATAAAATATTGATTGGCCTGTAGCTAGGCAGGAAGTTAGGTGGGAAAGCCAAACTAAGAATGCTGGGAAGAAAGAGGATGGAGTCAAGGAGTTGCTAGCCAGGTGCAGAGGAAGCAAGATGAGAATGTCATATTGAGAAAAGATACCAAGCCATGTGGCTAAACATAGATAAGAATTATGGGTTAATTTAAGTGTAAGAGCTAGTTAACCTGAGTTACTGGCTGAGCATTTATAAACAATATTAAGCCTATGAGTCAATTATTTAAGAAGCGGTTGCCAGGTATTTAGAACAAGCAGGTGGGAGAGCAACTTCTGCCTACAAGCCATGTGACTTTAAGCCTATTGCTTAATCTTTCTCATATTTTAGTTGTCATCTTTGTGAAATGGATATGCTAATATGGCATTGTTGTAAGAGTTAATGACATAGTTTTTGCTATAATTTGGCTCTAAACTGGCTTACAATATGTGCTCAATACATGCTGGGGATGTAGCTCAATTGGTAAAGTTTTTGCCTCACATGCACAAAGCATGGTGTTTAATCCTCAGCACTGTATACACTGGGCATCATGGTGTGTACCTATAATCCCTGTACTCAGGAGGTAGAGGCCGGAGGATCAGGAGTTTAAGATATTCCTTAGATATATAGTGAGTTCAAAGTCAGCCTGAGTTATATGAGACCTGTCAAAATAAAATTAAATTTGATTATGATGAGGGTCATGACACTAGGTTCACACTTCTAACTATAGTCCTAAGCCTATCTCCCCAAGGCTTTTCATCTGTGTGATGTATCTTAGCTGAAGGTCAGGTCCAGTTTCTAACAGAAGGTCTAGTCTCTAACAGTCTCTGAATCCAGGATCAGGATCCTGGGGGAGACTCTCCAGCCACAGGGAAGATCAAGGTGGCATCTCTCCAGATGTGCGGAGCAGAGCTTTGCTCTTGGTCTCTGCTTATATACTGTCCAGTGGGTGTCATGGGTTCAAGGACTGTTTCTGGTTATCTTGAGTAATGTCTCTGAGTTCTGGTTATCAAATGCAGCCTTGGGTGTAGTGGGGTTCCTGACTAAGCTGTTTATACACGTCTAAAAGGCATTTTTTACTGTGCTCACTACACATAGGTTCTTAAAATGCAGTGGGTAAGTCTGATTTGTGAACATCCACGCTATCAGACTTGGAAGGGGGACGTATATACAATGTATACATATACATTGGTGTGGGGTTTTAATTTTTTATATTTTATTTATTTAGTTTGTATGTGCACATGTGGAGCAGAGGACAACTTGTGGGAGTCAGTTCTCACCTTCCGTAGTGTGGGTCCTGGGGGTGTCAACCTCAGGTCATCAGGCTTGATAGTAAGTGTCATTACCCGCTGAGCCGTGTCACCAACCCCTAGTTTTGTTTTTGAGACAGGTCCTCGTATGGTATTAGACCTAAGAAAAAAACCGATTTCACTTCTGTCTGACTAATAGCAAGCTGTATTTAGAACTGGCCAGAGGGTTGTCTCTCCCAAAGTCGGCATTTCAGAAAGCAGCCCCTCATTGGCTTTTGAGGTCCCTTTTATGAGGAAGGGTTAGAGTTGATAGAAAACAGCTATGGAGATAATTGGCTGTTAGTGCCTGCATGGAAGAGTCGGGGACTCAGGGCTCAAGGCTGCCTGTGGGGTAAATTAGTGTGATAGTAGCACCTGGACAGAAGAGTGGGGGACTCAGGGCTCAAGGCTGCCTGTGGGGTAGATAAGTTGAAGAATACATCAGGTGGAAGGGCAGTCATCCAGGTATCTGGTAAAACACATTTTTGTAAGGCAAAAGGGCAGTCATATATCACAGGTGCCGGAGTTTAACAAGGCAAAGGGATGAGAATACGGCATGGGGGTCACAAGGTTGGCATAGGATGAAAAACATGCATTGAACTCACTATGTAGCTGAGAATGATCTTGAACTACTGATCTTTCTTCTGTCCACCAAGTACTAAGATTTGAGAGACACATGCTCCCTCTTTTATTTACCCCAGGGACTCCTGAGCAGGGAGAAATAAGGAATATGTAGATAGAAATATAGAGGAGAGAGACAGTTAGAAAACACAGGATAGCCTCAGGAGGGCCTGGGTCAAAACCCACCAGCACCTTCTGTCTCTACTAAAGGGCTTTTAAAGGAATGCCAAGGGGTGGAGCAAAGGACCTCCCCTCAGCACCGCCAAGTATAGACCATCCCAACCACTTGGTGACCATGCACGTGGTCAAGCCATCCCCTAATGCAGCCCTGCTGTGTAAAGTAAGCTCAGATCTCACTAGGAAACCTTTGTGGGCTCCCACAAAGATTATAGGCATGTGTCACCGCATCTGTGTGTGTGTGTGTGTGTGTGTGTGTGTGTGTGTGTGTGTGTATAATTTTCTTGCATAAAGCCCAGTATTTGACCCATATACATATATATGTGTATGTATTTTCCCCACCCTCTTCATGTAAGAAAGGAGTATGTTTCCTACAACCATTTACCTGGATTCAGCAAATGAAGAGACTGTAGGGAGACACACTTTAGAGAAATGTATTTATTACCTTTGGGAAGCAGAGCTGAAGTGCAGCTGAGCAATCAGCACTCTGACATTTATCTGTTTTCCTAATGCTTTCTGACCCTCATAGAGAACCAGTCTAATGGCCTTCCCTCCAAGCCCAAACAATCTGCTGATGGAGCTGTGGGTTTTCTGTGAGCCATGCGTGTGTGGCTTTAATTTCATTTCTGCAATAAAGGAAACACAAAGACATTAACTCTGACTCCATCAAAGAAAGAACGCTGTAATTGTAATTTGGCAACCAATGTGCTTCTGCTGTGTGCACTGTGAAAGCCAATGATGATTAATCCTGCACAATTATCTGAGCCCAAGAGCAGACATGCAATAATGACAACTGAATCAGGCAAGAGAATTGCTGTGTTGGAGCACTGCAGACCCGGGCTGCCTAGATGCATGCTGGGAAGAGGAGCAAGCTGATCTCAGCCAAGAAATCTAGATCTGTTGGTTCACTGTGGTAGTCCCCTGTCGCATGTGACTAGTCCAAATTGAGACAGAGTGCAGAAATGAAATAAAGTGTGTGGTAAAGAATGTAAAATATTTTATATCCATGGTATGGTGATGCATTCCTGCAATCCTAGCTCCCAGGAAGGCTGAGAGAGGAGGATTATGAGTTTGAGGACAATCTAGGCAATGTAAGAAGACTCTGTCCCTCTCACACCTAAAACATGAAATATCCCCTTTTTAATTGAGTGCACATTAAATCATTAATACTTTACATGTGCTGGATTTAATATGCTAAATTGTTAAAATTAATCTTACCTGTTTCTTTGCACTTCTTTGCCAGAAATTTTAAGGATTTTTTTTTAAGTGTGTGGGTGTGTGGGTGTGAGTATGGAGTGCCCAAAGAGGCCAGTGATCTCCTGGAGCTGGAGTTATAAACAGTTGTGAGCAAGCTGACATAGGTGCTGTGAACCAAACTCCAGTCCTCTGGAAGAGCTCTTTATCACTGAGCCATCTCTCCAGCCCCCAGATATTTTAAAATAAAACATATGGCTTGTGTTGTATTTCCTTTAGAGTTGACTCATCTAGAGCCAGAGGCTGAGAGACGAGATCAGTATCTTGAATATCATCTAATGGGTTTGTACTCTTCTGTAGGTGACTGACTTTCTTCTGATCTTGGGTACACTGGTCTCAGAGTTGCCATGCGCTGGACATGTGACTGAAGCCTGCCAATCGGCACGCTACTCTGGGAATGTTCATGAGGAAGCGATGCTTGGAGTTCTGGGCAGCTGAGGAGGCAGATCTTTGAGGGGAAAGACAAGAAGACAACATCTGTGGAGGTTCAGAGAGGCAGAGTACAGGGTGGAGAGTCCTGCTGATTCTTGAGTCTCTGCTTGCAATTCATACTTGACACAGTTAAAGTTTCATCTCTGGATCTTTTTTTTTTTTTTTTGTCTTTTTGAGACAACATTTCTCTGTATAACCCTGACTGTCCTGGAACTTGCTCTGTAGACCAGGCTGGCTGCAAACTCACGGAGACCTGCCTGCTTCTACCTCCCCAGTGCTGGGATTAAAGGCGTGTGCCACCACTGCCCAGCCATCCCTGGATCTTGTGAGATACCTTGGTCCTTATCATAAATGTCTACTTTGCCCCTCCATGCTGTCCTACTCCGAAGGGGTGCTGGCTGCTCAAAGGGCCTGAGTCTACTTGCCACTTTTCTTCTTGATGTGATCAAGAAGTGACTTAAGAGGGGGAAGGACTTATTCTGGCTCACGACTTGGGATGCAGTCTGTCCCGGCTCCTGGTGCTCTCTGTGGTGGCCATTCAGAATAAATTGCCCAAGTTTTTATTTTAGCTGACACTCTGTGACACACTGTCAAGTTTTATTCCCCTTTATGAAGAGGAAACCTGAAAACTCTTCAATGAACAATTAGCTATCTCCATGTTCCAGGCTCTGGACGACATCAGTACTGTGGCTGGTGGGGTAGCACAAGGGTGGAGCACATGCTTAGCATTTGAGAGGCTCCTGGTTCAATCCCCAGCATCCAAACCCAAACCAAACCAAACCGAGAACAACCATCACCACACTTAAATCCTCACAGGGACTCAAAGGCTGTGTGTTCGCTCAGGACTGTATGCAATTGGATTCTGACGACTGTGGTTTATGTAAGATTTCATTTTGCCCTGTTATAAGAAGTCTCACCACCAGGTGTGGTGCTGCACACCTTTAAGGCAGGTGGACAGCTATGCATTCCAAGCTAGTCAGGGCTATATAGTGACACTCTGTCTCAAAACATAACAACAATTACAACAGAAGAATTTCCACAAATATCACTGCCAGAGAAAGCCAAGGTTAACATTTAAGTGAACATACTTTAAAACATCTCTTTGTAGATAAACATATTGTGGTGGTTTGAATGAAAATGGCCCCCATAGGCTCACAGGGAGTGGCGCTATTAGTAGGGGTGGCCTTGTTGGAGAAGGTGTGGCCTCGTTGAGGAAGTGCGTCACTGGGGGTGGGCTTTGAGGTTTCAGAAGCTCAAGGCAATCCCAATGTCACTCTTTCTTCCTGTGCCTGCAGATCCGGATGTAGAACTCTCAGCTACCTCTCTAGCACCATGTCTGCCTGCAAGATACCATATTTTCTGCCATGATAATAATAGACTAAATCTCTGAACTGTGAGCAAGCCCCAGTTAAATATTTTCTCTCATAAGGGTTGCCATGATCATAGGCCTCTTCATAGCAACAGAACTTTAACTAAGACACATGTACTTGTAGATTTATGTATATATGTGGGACTGTACCATTTATGGTTTTTTTGTTTTTGTTTTTGTTTTTGGTTTTTTTTTTTTTTTCCATCGAGCACGACGCGACAGGGTTTCTCTGTGCAGCTTTGCGCCTTTCCTGGATCTCGCACCATAGACCAGGCTGGCCTCAAACTCACAAAGATCCGCCTGCCTCTGCCTCCCGAGTGCTGGGATTAAAGGCGTGCGCCACCTCCGCCCGGCTCCATTTATGTTTTTTTTTTTTTTTTTTTTTAGGTAGGACGTGATCCCAATGGCCCTGTGTAATAGGCATCATTATCTCCATTGGATGAACTTAGGATGGTTAAAGTCTATGCTCCAGGACTTGCATTTATCAAGTAGCCCAATGAGGCACCTTTCATTTTTTTCTTTGAATGGATCACCTCAATTTCCAGGCAGAATAGAATCTGACAGATTTTTTTCTTTTACTTGGATAACGTTTTAAAATACGTTTGTTGAGCTAGGACGACGGCGCGGCTGGCAAAGTACTTGCCATACAAGCCTGACACCCGAGTCCAACTTCCCCAGAACCCACATTAAAAAAAACTGAGCATGGTGGCTCTTGATTATATGCCAAACATTGGAAAGGGAGAGATAGGGAGACCCCTGGGATTTGCTGGCCAGTCAGGACTGCTTCTGGGTGAGTTCCAGGCCAGTGAAAGATCCTGTCTCCAAATAACAACAAAAATAAATAACTGTATAACAGATGGCACCTGAGAAATAATAGCTGAGATTGGCCTCTGGTCTCCACAGACAGAGGCACACTCATGTACCTGCACACATCTCCGCATGCACACACACACACACACACACACACACACACACACACACACACACACGTAAGTATTGTCCAGGTGTCTTGGAGGAAGACAAAGGCCCAGTGGACTCAGCGGGTGTATGAATATGTCCACCATGAGTATAATAAAGGAATGTTTTGGGCAACACCATCCATCTGAAGCCTGTGCAGGGAGCAATGCCTCATTGATGGGCAGAGTGATAGCCCTTAGCCCCATCACGTGACAGAGCCGGCTAGGACTCATTGCAAATGATCTTCACTCTGGTGCATTGCAACATTTATTCCTCATCCTCGTGGCCCCTCCTTCCCGCTCCGGCTCCGCAGATGTTCTGCCTTGTGGTGGTATTTGCTGGCTGATGTGAAACTGCTGGACTTTGAGTGAATGGATAAAACACTGATTAGAAGCAGTCAGATGCTTGCAGGGTGGGGTGGCCATTAGATTCCCGCTGACTGACAAGCAGTATTTCAAGGGGATCAAGGGACCCACCAGATTCTTTAAAAGATATGTTGCACTGGTAAGGGCACATACATATGTTAGGAAACCGTGTGAATGAGGGAGTGGGGGGGGGGCAGCAGAAAAGAATGCCAAAGTGTGTTATTCAGTTGAGAGAAAATAAACCAGGCTGTGTGTGATGGCTCATGCCAGCACTTAGGAGGCTGAGGTAGCAGAATTGCTGTAATTTGGAGCCAGATCTGGGCTATGTTATGCCCAGATCACAGGGACCCCCAAAAGACCACCACGGAGACTGAATCTCGCATGTAAAAGCAAAGAGCCTTTATTTCAAGCTCCAGAGCTTGGTCCCTCTGTCTCACAGCGGTGAGAGCAGAGAGCCCTGAGCTTAGGGGCTCAGTTTTTATCATAGCAGAGGTTAGGGTGAGGGCATTTCCAGGGTCCAGGACCCTGATTGGCTGACAATTGTCCCAGGGTATCTGTAAAACAAAAAAATAGGTGTTCGCTAGACTCAAGGACATCTGGCCACCTTATCTAATGGTTGGGATGTGTGGGATGTCAGGTACTTCCTTACCCCTGGGTGGTATCAGCTTAAGGCTTTTCCTGGATCTGGGTGTTGCCTGCCAGTAAGCCTGTCACAGAAGCTGTGTCTAGGCCCCTAAGTCTGTCATGGCTGCTGTGTGGTCAAGCTATTTTGGGGCCCCTCCCCAGGCTCCATAGTGAGTACCAGGCCAGCTAGGGTTACACAGGGAGACGCTGTTGCAAAAGAACCAACCAGACAGAGCATGTTGTAGAGTGTCCCTTCCTCCTCTTCCTCCTTCCCTGCTTCCTCTGTCTCCTCTCTCCTTCATTTCCTCCTCCTTTTCCTTCAGTCTCGAACCATGTGCTCTACCATTGAACTAGGTTCTGGGTCTTTTTTTTTTTTTTTAACTTTTTCCATCAAGCTTGACTCTTTATCCCCTTCATTTTGGTAAAAAATTTAAAGGAATATATATGATCCATTAAAGGTCAGAAGTAAAGCAGTTTACTTTCATCTCACTTTTTTTTTTTTTTTTTTCCTTAGCTAGATGGGGCAGTACTTCATTACTTCATTGCAAAGAATAAAACAAGCCTTCCAATAAGCCAAGTGGCCAAGGTCTCTTAGAGACAGAGAGGGCCCATATAAAGCAGTCACAGTTACTGAAGGAGACCAGAGACAGAACTCTGGAGAGAGAACTGATTGGCTAAGATCAGGGTACTTGGGGTTATCTTTTGGCATGTGAGGACTAAGGCAAAGTGAACTTCAGCCCGCTGTCGAAAGTGGCCAGTCTTGACAGTTTCGCTGCCCCTGCCATTTCCTCTGGTTTCCTAAAAGGTTGAACAGTTTTGACTTTGTGATGTGAAAACTCAAGATAGGGGACTCCATTTTGGTTTTCAGTCCAGTCTGTTGGGATCTAGCACAGAAGCCCATCCATAACACTGGCCTCCTGTAGTTTTCACTTAACGCACTTGCGTTTTCTAGAGGAACCCGTAAAAACTGAGAATAATTACTAAGTGTTTCGATTAGAAAGTGCAGAAATTGAAGCTGTCAGCTCTCACTATGCTCTCAAGTTTAACTTTACTCTTCCTTCTCTTCCTCCTCCTCCCCCTCCCCCTTCCTTCTTCTTCATCTTCTTCTTTTTCACACAGGGTTTCTCTGTGTAGCCCTGAACTTGCTGTTTAGACCAGACTGGCTTCAAACTCAGAGATCCACCTGCTTTTGCCTCTTGAGTGCTGGGATTAAAGGTGTGTGCCAACATACCCAGCAAGCTTAACGTTTCTAACTGCTTATTATCACTAATGTAGTATCACAATTGTTATCTGTTAATGATAAAAGGACGTGAGCAGTGAGAATGTGGACCATTTAATGTCTTGTTCTCTTCTTCATGCTTCAAAAACCCTAAATATTTATTACTATTATTATTATTAATTATTATTATTATTATTTTGGTTTTTCAAGACAGGGTTTCTCTGTGTAGTCCTGGCTATCCTGGAACTCACTTTGTAGCCCAGGCTGACCTCAAACTCACAGATATCCACCTACCTCTGCCTCCTGAGTATTAGGATTAAAGGCATGAGCCACCACTACCTGGCCCTAAATACTATTTTTTATTTTAACTTTTTTGGTGTTGAGTATTAAATGAAAGCCCTAGTGCATATTAAGCACACATTCTACCACTGAGATAACCCCTGAACTTAAATTTTATTTACTCATTTATTTAGTTAGGCTGTTTTAAAGATAGGGTATCACTATGTAGCCCAGGTTGTCCTAGCTTAGCCTAGGATAGTCTTGAGCATCCTGAATCTGGAAGTATAATCATGGACCACTATACCTGACAGATTTTATTTATTTGTGTGTGTGTGTGTGTGTGTGTGTGTGTGTGTGTGTGTGTGTGTTCATATGCACCATATGTGGGTGCATATACATGTGCACATGTATATGTACCTATGTGAATATGTATAAATGCAAGGTTGACATTGAGTATCTTCCCAGATCACTGTCTACATTATGTGTTGAGGCAGAGTCCTTTTCAGGCTTGCCATTTCAGCTAATCTAGCTATCTAGCTTGATCCTAGGGTCTTCAGTTTCCCCTCCCACATGTTGGGATTGCAGGCAGGCTGCCACACCCACCCAGCAAGTATGTGGATGCTGGGGATCCTCACTCTTGCTCAGAAAGTACTTTACCCGTTGAGCCACCTCCTCAACCCAAATTTTATTTTTAGAAGGTATCTTTGTAGAGATTTTCCTTCTCTTTGGATAAACAACAGAACAGCACTATATTTTTGAGGTTCCATATGACAGAAAGGATCTGAGCTGCAGTGTAACTGAATCCAGTTTGGGGACAGACCATCTTTCCTTTTGTAATGTCTGTGATAAATCACGTAAGATTGCCCAGCAGTGACATGAAAATCTACCAGCTGCTGCTGACATGCTGCGTCAAGAACACAGTGGCCATCTTGTGCTTAGTGGTGGCTGGTGAATGCATCCATAATGCCATGGGTGACAATGGGCACTGGAGTGAGTGGATTTCCCTTCTCTGGAGAGCAAACTTGGCGTGGGTGGCAGTTGCTAAGGGATGAGTTCTCTCTGGAGTCACCTATGGCCTCCTCCACCTAAGCATGCCATCAGATCACACTGTGTTCCCCAGTGGTGTTCCGGCATCCCAGTGGGGGAAGCAGCATCTAATGGAAATGGGAAAGAACAGGAAACCTAACGGTGCATGAAATTAACAGTGAGTGCTGGGGAACGTCACGCAGTCCTGTCTGTTCTGGGACAAGGCGGTAATCACAATCGTTTCATCAAAATAGAAGCTCAAAGCAGCCAAAGCCTGAGTTCAATAGATCAAAAGGACTGCCACTACCCTTTCAAGTGGTGGCTCTTCCACTCCAACACAGCACCCATCGTGTGCTTCAGGAGTGAGGGGGGCCGGGGGCAGGCAAAAGCTAGAAAAGTCTCATCCTACATGCATCTTCTCTCATTCTTTTATTTAACAAGCACAGTATATTTATGATGTATCTACCACCCAACTACAAAGCCTGCCAGCTTTTTACTAACCAATGAGAGTAATACATACCCATAGTGTAGGAAAGGATTGTTCCACAGCACACACATGCATATACTCTACCACTGAGCTGAATCCCTTTCTCTGAGCTTCATGTTTTCTACACCTCCTGCCCTAATTAGTTGTGGTTTTTTTTTGTTTGTTTGTTTGCTTTTTGTCAATTTGACATCAGCTGGAGTCATCTGGAAAGATGGAACCTCAATTGAGAAAACGCCTCCATCAGATTGTCTTGTGGACATGTCTCTGTGGCATGTTAAAGATTGATGTGAGAGGGGCACTGTTCATTGTGGGCAGTGCCACCCTGGGCAGATGGTCCTGGAACGTATATCGTACTACTGACTGAGCTACATTCCTAACCCCTTTAGCAAATATTTAAAACTTTAAAAAAAAAATTTTAAAATTATTTTATGTGTATGGGTGTTTTGTTAACATGAATTTCTATATACCATGTGTTGGCAGTGCCCCTGGAAGCCAGAAGAGGGAGTTGGGTCCCCTGGGACTGGAGCGACAGCCAGCAGTTATGAGCTGCCATGTGGGTGCTGGAGATTGAATCTGGGTCCTCTGGAATCACTGAGCCATCAATCCAATCCTGTGATTTTTGGGGGGTAGAGGTGGGGGGAGAGGATCTCACTGTGTATCACTGGCTAGCCTAGAACTTGGTTTGTACGCCAGGCTGATCCAGAACTCACAGAGATCCGCCTGCCTCCATTTGCCAAGTGCTGGGATTAAAGGCGAGTGTCGCCACGCCCACCTTAAGTGATTTCTTAATTTTATGTTCTTCCTGGCAATATAAATAGCACGGACTGATAGAATTTAGACCTTCACAATAAGATTGCTGTGGGCTTTCATGAAAGGAGGCTGTGAGCAAACAGACTTTCTAATTATCCTGAAAAGATGGCTCACAGAACTGGTAGTTGTATAAAGTATATGGGTTCAGATAAAAGCTAATGCTTCTTTGAAAAGGAATGTATGGTTCGCACCGAAACTTGCTCATGAATATTCCTAGCAGCATTGTTCCTAAGCAAGAAGTGGAAATGGCCAAGATGTCCATCAGCTGACGCATCGACACACCGACTACAGCTTCTACACCATGGAATACTTGACAACAGAGGACAACGCGGTGCAGGTGCATGCTGTACCACGGATGAACTGTAAAAGCAGTGTGCTAAAAAAGAGAAGCCATCACAACGTGACATAGAGACGGAAGGTTGATTAGTGTAGCGGGGGCTGAAGGAATGGTGTGAAGAATGACTGTCTAATTAGTACCCAGCTACCTTTTGGGGTAATGAAAATGTTTGGGAACTAGATAGAGGTAATGGTTTTGCAACATAAAGAAGACAGAAAATGCCACTAGGGGTTGGAGAGATGGCTCAGTGTCTAAGAACACTAACTGCTCTTCCAGAGGACCCGGGGTTCAATTCCCAGCACCCACATGGAGGCTCACAACCTGTTGTCATTTCAGTTCCAGGGCATCTGATGCCTTCTTTTGGCTCAATCAGGAACTGCATGCACTTAGTGCATAGACAAGCAAGCAGGCAAAGCACCAATGCACATGAAATAAAAACAGAGAAATCTTTTTTTTAAAAAAGCCACTGAATTGTATGTTTTAAAATGGCTAACTTCAGGCTGGGAATGTAGCTCAGTGGTACAGCCCTTCCCCAACATGCATACTTTTGAATATACACACAACACACACACACACACACACACACACACACACAGGGGGGGGGGGGGGGGAGAGGAGGAAAGTAGTGAAAGAGCTCAGGAAATGCTACCTAAAGTATGATCCTTTTAAAGCTTATTGCTTTGCATTCGAGACACTTGAGCTGCTTACAGGCTCTCTCTGAGTTCTCTTGTGTATCTAAAGAGGGTCCTTCCAAAAATTGCCATGAGTCTCCTGCCCGGGAATCTCATAAACCAGAAAAGATCAACTGAGTCACAAGAGAGGAGACAAGAAGTTGACTACTGGCCTAGTCACCAGTTCCAAAGCCTGTTCTCAGACAACTACCGCCTTATCTGCACAAGGCAAACTTACCACAGATTTCCTCTCCTCACTCTCCATAACTTGTGCCACTGCTACTCCACAGAAGCCCCAGGCTCCGACAGGCAATGACTGTCGTCCTCCTGCCCCTGTCTCTCACATGCTGGGTTTACAGGCCGGCAGCCCCAGCCCTCTCTGTAGATCAGGGTTGCTATATAAACCTTCATCGTCCGACCTTCCTGGAGCCCATGTTTATGGGAACTTTTTATGTGTATGCGGGTCATTAAGATGTTTTAAAGTTGCTGGTTAATATGCCTTATGTCTATTTAATTTGGAGTGCGGCCAGAGAATCTAGTAAGGGAGGGGCTTGCAGAGCACTTGCCTAGCATGTACAAGGTCCCGGGCATGGTGATCCACACTTGTAATCTCAGCACTTAGAAAGTAAAGCCAGGAGAATCAGGCGTTCAAGGCCAGCCTTGGCTGCAGAAGAATGAGTGGGAGGCCAATTTAGACTATATGAGACCCTGTTTGGGGAAAAACAGCAACAATAAAACGAGGTGTTAAGATATTTTCCCAATAAGCAGATTTCCTCTCCCAGTCCCTTGTCTGACATGAATCACATTTCCGTGTGAGAATCAGTCACTCTCAAGGAGACCAGGGCCAGTGTCCATACAGAAAGTCTGGGTTCAGTCCCCAGCATTACACAAACTGGGTGTGGTGGCATAAATGGTAATCCTAGAGCTGAGAGGTGGAGGCAAGAAGGATCAGAGGTTCAAGGTCATCCTTGGCCACATCATGAGTTTGAGGCCAGCCTGGGCTATATGAGACCATCTTTGAGAGAGAGAGAGACAGAGAGAGAGACAGAGAGACAGAGAGGAACAGAGAAAGAAAAGAATGCTTTCTTAAACTATGTGGGGTGGATTTGAAAGAGAGAAAGAAGAAATACGTGGGAGGCTTTGGAGGGAGGAAAAGGAAGGGAAAACAATAATTATATTATAATCTCAAAAAATAAAAGATTATTTAAAAAAGAATAATTATTATGTCTACCTCTTTAGCATGATGTTAGATGAATCTACCCTTAAGACAGGCCATTAACCCAGCTGGATTTAATTATGAAGGGAAGAGACACTGACGGGATGTAGATCCTGTTCTTTTGGTTAGGAGGTAACAGCTTTCCCTTCACGGGCCTTCAGTGTTACAGGAACTGCACCACAGCCCACAGTTTGGACTGAGATCCAAACTAAAATCTGCTTACTCTTTAGTTGGGTACTTTTTACCCGAACACTATACACAACTGTCTGTAATGGCTCTAAAATCTGCATAATAAGTATATTAAATGAGTGACAGACAGAAATAATTTTTTAATGGAACAGAAAAAACAGCAAGGCTTTTGAAGAGCACCTACTTTCAGTGAGTGAGTTGCTTTCTCCACAGCAAGCCTCTGAGCTCTATTTACCCCCTCACCCAAGCGTGATCAGTCCATCAGGAGCCAGCTAAAACTGCCCTCCTCTGTGGCTTCTTTCACAGCCACTTGGGCACCTGTAGTCACCCCGCCCTTTCTTCAAGTTCTGTAGAACTCCATCAAAACCACGCAGATGGAAAGAGGAGGTTACCCGGTTGACTACATTTTACCCACCACCTCCAGACAACCAGCAGCGAGCGACTCCTCACAGAGTGGAACAGAACACAGTGTTGGGGAGGCCTCCAGCCGCCTCTGACCTTGATGGGGGGGGGTGCTGCGATGGATAACTATTATCTGTCTGGTTGAAAAGGAGAATTGCATGCACTCCCTGTGTGCTTTAGACAGCAGCACTTCCTGTGTCTACCCATACTGCATAAGTCTTGAAAAACGTAGGCATCTACGCCTTCTACTTTCGTTTGTTCGTATGCTTGCTTTTGCCAAGGAAGCAAGTAGTGCACATCTTGTTCTGTTTAGAGGTGTGTATTCATGCTGCAATGACTTTTATGTTTCCCCAGGAAGACAGCGTGCAGTTAGAACAAGGGCACTCATGAGTACTATGTCCATGCCATCACACCATGCATAAAGGCTGAAAGCAAACTCACACACAGAGCACAGACATGTCTATTCTGTTATGCATGCACTGCCACTGTCTCTGCTCCCGATCAAAATCACAGGTCTCTTTGGGGATATTTTCTGTTCCCGGGAACCATTTTGCTTTTGAAAAGTACTATTTTCAAAAGACCACTGTGCTCTTTTTTTTTTTTATGGTATCGTTCTAGAGATCGTCCAGGAGAATGATCCAAGGCCTGTGCTTGCTAAGCATGTGTTCCAACCACTAACCTAGTCCTTAAAATGAGGATTTTAAACAGAGAAAGCTGCCTGTGGAGTAAGAATTATATATCTCTTTCTTGAATGATTGAACACATGAATACACTTTTAAAAAAAGACTGAAAACACCTCCAAGATAAGAAGTGTCTGTGGAGCTTAAATGCTTCATGGTTTTGGCAAGAAGCCAGCAGGCAAGTCTTTATGTCAAGACCAGGCTTGCAGGATGCAGAACCCTCCCACGGTAAATGCAGTTCTTTCCCTGTCCCCCAGTTCTTAGAAGTACTATGGCTTGCTTCAAAGTCCAGCTTAGCTGGCAGTGGCTCTAAGCTCAACTTACAAAGAGTTACATACCAAGAGGGCGGGGCCAGGGAAACTCCCTGCGTTTTGTGTCTGGAAAAATCTATGTCACTAATGGTATTACGAGTGGCATCTCCCACTCACTGGGAGTGTGTGTGTGTGTGTGTGTGTGTGTGTGCAGGTGTTGGGGACTGAACACAGAGCCTTAAGCATACTAGGCGAGTACCCTACTGCTGAACCACATCCCCAGCCCACTTGATATCATTTTGAAGAGGCAGGAAATGGCCCAGAGAGGTGTGTGATAGCTCTGGGGATTTTATATATTGTTCTATTTAGTTCATGTTCAGAATGTAAGGGCACCGAGAGACCCACTCCCTCCTCCTTGATGTCATCCGCTTTAGAGAAAGCAGTGTTTGTTCAGGTTCCTAGGAAAGGGCTTTCCTGCCTGGCGAGAGACACTCTTCTCCCCTACCCAAGAAGGAAGTCCTCTCCTCAGGCAAGAAGGGAAGAGCCGCATAGTCCCCAGGCAGGTAGGGAGAGCTGTGTTTCTGAAAGGAGAAAGGAGTAACATTTTGGGGTTACAAGCCTCTTCTGGGAGAGCTGTTGACAAATCTTTATTTAGATGTGTTTTCTGAAATCAATAGAGAACTGGAAAGGTAAGTGAGCGCTTGGCAGGTGTTCTGAGCCTGTGAGGCTAGTATTTGACCTTACCAGTCTGATGCAGACAGAACACACCTTTTACAAAAAACTTTAAAGTCGTATTTGGCTGTACCAGGATACTTGAGAATGGCACACATCTTCAGATCATGAAAAGCTCAGACTCAAAGAGAACAGGAGGTTTCAGTGATGTATGTTAGCTCAGAGCCACTTCCTGACTACAATCGCAGGCATGTGACCTTGTCTCTTAGGTTTCTCATCTGTAAGAAATAAAAGCTGAAACTAAATAATTAAATCATTTCTAAAGTCCTTTATGGGCATAGCCCTCCTCCTCCTCTGCCTCCTAAGTGATAGGATTATTAGTCTGTATATAGTTATATGCAGTGGTCCTAATCTTCCAGCATGTGTGCACATGCATGCACACACACATGCACACACTCCACAGGATAATTAATTTCTATACTTCCTGTTTCATCATTCACGGAATGAGATAGAAATAGACCCCGCTATTTGTGTTCACCGTGAATGGTAGAAAAGATAAACGTACATTGCCCAGCATAGTCCCTGAAATAAAGTAAGTGTTTTATGCTGGTGTTACTAAAGTGGAGTTCTTGGGGCCAGTGGCATCAGAGACACCTTTGTTCGAGCAGTGAACAATAAAAACTGTGTCTGAAAGTTTCATATGGTGGGCTGTTTAGTGGGAGGGAATCTAATGTTCTGAAGGAGCCGTAAGCCACTCTTCTGACCATGTTGCTTCTGGGTTAGCACTGGCTCAAGGGCGAGTCAGCATCAGAGATGGTAACATTAGTGTTTCAAGAGCCGGTAACACAGCCTCAACTCAGCCTCTAAGCATGTCTCCATCATACCATCTGGAGATGAACTCGGAGGGTTTATGACTTGTTCCATTATAATTGACTCTAGAAATGCCTCATTTCCAGGAGGCTATGCCACATGTTAGCTGACTCTCCCTACGATAATAGATACCGAGATAATCAATTTAGGATAAGAAGATGTTGATTTTTGACTTACAGCTCTAGTGGGCTTAGCCTGCAGCTGCTTAGCTCCATTGCCTCCAAGTGTGTGGCAAGGCAGCACACTGTGGCTGGGTACACATGGTGATTCTCCTAATCTCGTGGCTGGGACTCGAGAAAGAGGAAGAAACAAATATTCCACAATTCCCTTTGAGGACACAGCCCAGTGATCTAATAACTTCCATTAGGTTTACTTCTTCTTCTTCTTCTTCTTCTTCTTCTTCTTCTTCTTCTTCTTCTCCTCCTCCTCCTCCTCCTCCTTTTTCTGAAACAGCATTTCTCTGTGTAGCCCTGGCTGTCCTAGAACTCACTCTGTAGACCAGGCTGGCCTCAAACTCAGAGATCTGCCCGCCTCTGCCTCCAGAGTGCTGGTATTAAAGGCGTGCGCCCCCACCGCCTAGCGGGTGCCTGACTTTTTAAAAAATTAATTTAATTAATTTATTTTTTTTCTCTGCCTTGAAAGGTTCCACTACTTTGTAATACATTCAGTGACAAGCCTTACCCCATGGGTGTGGGGAGGCCACTTAAGGTTCAAATAACAGCACAGCCCTGCCTATTATTCATTGCTCACTCCAAAGGAGAAATGGAAGGGGCCTATTTTTGTTCCTGTCCCTGGGTTTTGGTTATTGAAGATGTTGCCTTCCCAGGGATAATGTTGAAAAGGAAGTCATGAGTTACTTAGCCAAAACCTCGACCCTGTTTTAAAAACCAAGGCATCATTTACAGCCTTGGAATTATCTGAAGGACACCTGTAGCAACCAGCCTGCATGGTGCCAAGCTGCAGTCCAACCATAGCCAACATGGGCTTCTTCCGGCCGGAGCCTGGCGGGTGGCTCCTCTTCTGTGTCATACCGCTGCTCCCCCGACACATCTCAGGGAACACAAGAGCTCCAAGCTTTAGTAATTTCCCTCGAGTAATTGTGTTTCCTATGATGACTCCCTAAACACCGCAAGCAAACTACCATCCTGGGAAATGTGAGGAGCCATTATGTGACTCTCCCAGGCAGCCTGGGGGCTTGGAGGAGCCAAGCATCCTCCTCCGCTTTTTGTTCCTTTTTCAAGGTACTTGAAATTCAGCTGTTTGCAACATTGTAGCCAAAGATGGGGCTCAGCCTTGACTTCCTCAAGCCTGGACATTTTGTTCGCCCTCACTTCTTGGTCATCCACAGCAACTCGTAGGGATCCGGAAATAATTTACCCTATACTTTTCCAGGTTCATGGCTGAAACTCCTGTAACAAAAGACAGATCAAAGGGCAGAGGAACAAAGGAAAGGTGGCTAGCATGCATATGTCATGCAAACATGGGAGATCACAGGGAATGATGAATTTTCATAGAGATGGCTTGGAGTTCAGCTTGAAATAACAGTCTCAGCTAAATCAGAGTTTAAAAAGCAGATGAGGTAGTAGTTTAGCAGATGAGGTGATTTGCATGAGAACGTCCCCCATAGGCTCCTATGTTTGAATACTTGGTCCCCAGTTAGTAGAACTGTTTGGGAAGGATTAGGAGGTGTGGCCTTGTTGGAGGAGGTGTATCACTGGAGGTGGGCTTTAAGGTTTCAAAAGCCCATGCCAGGTCCAACGTCTCTCTCTCTCTTCCTGCTGCCTGCAGATCAGGATAAAGAGCTCTCAGCTCCTTTTCCAGCACCATGTCTGCCTGTGTGCTGCCATGCTCCCCATCATAATGATAATGGACTAAACTTCTGAAACTGTAAGCCAGCCCTCAGTTAGACACTTTCTTTTAAAAGTTGCCTTGGTCATGGTGTCTCCTCATAACAATAGAACAGTACCTAAAACAGTAGGTAAATTAGGAGAGCAATCAGGAAAAGTGAGCACCGCATTATTATAGATTTAAATTGGAGCCTTCACTGATAAAGAGTCTTTTGAGATTTAGAGCTACTTTTCCTGGCAAGGGAAAGAAGACACATGTACAAATAGAGATTTCATTTTGTCTCAAGGGAGCTGTGTCAATCATGTAGAGGACATGTGTGTGTCTTTCCAGTGTCCAGATTTACTGAAAACAATAAATTCACAAACTATGCCAATTCCATTATCTTTAAGTCTATGTCTTTACTTTCACCTGGCACTTGTGACCACTGGCAAACATGGGTTCTTTTATTCTGTTCCGATCTTGATTTTGAGTATTAGCTCTCAGTTCCTCCATTACATGTCCCACCATGACGTGTACATTACAGAATGGTTGAGAAGGGGTTAAACTAGCTGCAGGGTCTAAAGGAGCCTCACTGAAGGTAGCAGAGAGCCGATGTAGCTGTAAAGGGAGAGTTACTGCATGAGGTTGGCCATCGACATAATGAACCCAGTCACATACTCTTCAGG